>PVJS01031851.1:0-23141 GCA_004027185.1 Glis glis | reverse complement strand
CACCCCCGGCCCTATTTTTTTTATACTTTATTTTGAAACAGGGTCTCACGAAGTTGCAGAGGGCCTCACTAAGTAGAGAGAGAGAGAGACAGGGAGAGAGAGAGAGAGAGAGCTGAGGCTGGCCGCGAACCCAGATCCTCCGGTCTCCACCTCCCAAAGTACTGGGATTACAAGTGTGTGCCACCACGCCCGGCTTGGGCAAGGAGTTTTACCCGAGGAGATCATAGAAGTGCCTGTGCTGTCCTCCAGGTGCATTAACGAAAAGTCACCGTGCTGGCAGGACCCTGGAAAGACTGAAACCATTCTGAGATCATCCGCATTGGCTTGCGTTAGGTGCATGGTAATGTGTCTTACGCTGCTGATAGAAAAACAAGCAAAGCAAGAAGCATGACGTTTGTAGACGTAAATTTAGATGACAAGACAGTGGTCTGAATCCATCTAGCAGATCCTTGTTTGGAGAGAAGTGCCTGCAGTGTATAATGTGCAGCACTGTGAGCATTTGTGATCAGAAACTTCCCTGCTGTTGGATCCAGAAGGTCCCCCAACGGCCTATAGGAATTAAAGACTTAGTCCCAGCTAGGCAGTATTAGGAGGTGGTGGAACTTTAAGAGGTAGGACTCAGTGGAAGGTCTTCTGGTCACAGGAGATGTGCCCTCAAAAGGAATTGTGGGGCCCCAGCCCCCTTTCTCTTCCTCTTGTTCTTGTCTTGGCCGTGGGGTAGGCAGTTTTGCTCTACCACGTCATGCCCCCCACCCATGATGTGCTGCCACAGGCCCAAAAGCAGTAGGGCAGATTGACTATGGACTGATGCCTCAGAAATGTGAGCCAAACTAACTTTTTCTCTTTATAAGTTGAGGACCTCAAGTATTTGTTACAGTAACAGAAAGCTGACTAAAGCATCCCAAAGCCCCCTTTTTATAGTTCAGAAGGAAACAAAGCATGGCAGTTCATTTTAGTTTTATTCTTCAAATAATTAGCTGTTTACTTTGTGTCTATGCTAAGTTTTGGAGGAAGGAAAAAAATAACAGGGCACGTTGCCAGTCTTTGAGAAGCTCACCATCTAGCAATGAGAGGATTAGAACAATGTGCTTAGGTATAGGATAAATTGGGATCATCTTTCCTATAATCTCTTTCCAAACGCCACTTGATGAGAGGAGCGGCACCCAGAATCTGTCCTATAGACCAGCAGTGACTGCAATAGGCTTTGGGATTTTGGAACTAATTTTCTCAAGCGTTGGTTGGTGCCAGCCAGCTGCTACTTACACTGCAGAATTGTCAATGACTGGGGAAGATTTTTTTTCCAAAATTAAGATGGAGTTATTGCTTTTCATATTGTAAAAAGGCTACATGGTAATTATAAATAATATTGATAATGCACATCTTACAAAGTGTAAAGAAAGTAAAAACGACCTTAAATTACACAATAGAGATATACTCATGATTCAACCATTGGTTACCATTTTTCTACACATAAACACACAGAATTTTATATAAATGGTTTTATAGGATACTATTCTGGAAGCCTCTATTTCATTCAACACATCTTTCCATGCCAATGGATAGAGCTATATAATCACTTTAATGACACAATGACTTTTGTTATATTTATCTCCCATGAATTAACCAGTTGCCTAATGGATGGTCATTTAGGTGTTTTCAAGTTATTTAATGTTATGTAAAATACCACAGTGAAAGTCCCTGGGCATACATCTTTGTATGCTTATGTGATTTTTCTTCTAAGAAAAATCTAGAAATGGGAATAGAATCAACAGGTATGCACAATTATGATTTTAATATATTCCAAGAAGTTTTATGAATCCTATTTTTTACACTATTAAAACACTCTGAAGTTTCTTTTTTTCTGCATGTGATCCAACTTTTATTTTAATTGGTGCGTTGTAATCATACATCATGACAAAGTTCAGAGTGATAGGGACACATATGCACACAGGACTTGATGAGCTTCTCCCTTCCCACTCCACTCCCTCCCCTTCCCCATACCCGATATTGAGATGGCATTGATAATTTTGTATATGTACATCATGTCGATTGAAGTGTTTCCTTCATCAAGCTCCCTCCCCTACCCAACTCCCTCCCTGAGACCACCCCATCTCTCCACTGGAGTGTCTCCTCCTCTGTCTGGTGTCTTTTTTGTATCCCAATTTTCCCCTAGCTTCTGCATATGAGAGAGAACATATGACCCTTCATTTTTTGTGACTGACTGATCTCGCTTATCATAATATTCTCTAGTTCCTTCCATTTTCCTGCAAATAACATAATTTATTCTTCTTTATGGCTAAGTAGAATTCCATTATGCATATATCCTATAATTTCATAATCTATAAATGGGATGACATTAAATTAAAAAGCTTCTGTGCTGGGTGTGGTGGCCCACGCCTGTAATCTTAGTGCTTGGGAGGCTGAGACTGGAGGATCACAGGTTTGAGGACAGCCTCAGCAAGTAGTAAGAATCTCATTAGCCTAGCAAGACTTTTTTCAAAAATAATTAAAAAAACAGGTCTGGGGGTGTAACTTGGAGGTATAATGCCCCTGCGTTCAATTCCCAGTACCACAAAAAATAAAATAAAAAGCTCTGTGCAGCAAAGGGAAACCATAATGAATCTTAACAGAGCCAACAGAATGGGAGAATATCTTTGCAAGCTATTCCTCCAATAGAAGAATAATATCTAGAATATACAAAGAACTTTAAAAAGTAACACTAAAAACATCCCAATCAAAAAATGGGCAAGTGAACTAAACAGACACTTCACAAAAGAAGAAATACAAATGTCCAATAAATACATGAAAAAAATGTTTAACATCATTAGCGAGTAGAGAAATGCAAATCAAATTGACACCGAGCCTCCACCTAACCACAATTAAAATGGAAATTATCAAAAATGCAAACAATAATAAACCCCAATTAGAATGGCCATCATCAAAAACACAAACAATAATAAATGCTAGTGAGGATATGGGGAAATAGGAACTCTTATACGTTGTTGGTAGAATTGCAAATTAGTATAGCTGCTTTGGAAGTCAGTGTGGAGGCTCCTAAGAAGACTGGGAATAGAACTACCATATGATTCAGCTATACCACTCCTGGGTATCTTTACAAAGGGATTGGCTATACTCTTATTGTTTCCTGTCGAAGTATCTAAGCCTTACTTTTGATGCATAGTATGAGCATCTCATTTGTTTCTGATCATGTGTGAAAAAGTGAGTCTGTCCCCTAGCAAAAGCCCCCAAAAATGTCAGCAGCTGTCCTGTACCCTCCTCCAGTGCCATGCCCCTACCTTCCCGCTTTCCTACCTCTGGTGCTGTAGAATCTGGACCTCTGACACTTTTCCAGAACCTGTAGGAGAGGTAGAGAAGTTTCACATGTCTTAAATCTTATAGTATCTTATCTCACCTTCCCAACAACATTGAGGAGTCATAAACATCGCTGAGATTTTAAGGTATATGCTAATTCTTGGAACTTCCTTGTAAATCTTACAGCTCTGTCAACAGTGCTGAGTACCATACAGAGGTGTTTCATAAAAAAAAAAATAGCAAAGTGAGCTCAGCACGGTGGCACATACCCATACCATAGTCCCAGTACTTGGGAGGCTGAGACAGGAGGATCTCAGGTTCAAGGCCAGCCTCAACAACTTAGTGCGATACTCAGAACCTTAGTGAGACTCTGTTTTAAAATAAAATTTAAAAATGGCCAGGGGTATAGCTAAGAGGTAGAATGCCCCTGGGTTCAATCCCAGTACCAAAACAAAACACAACAAAACAAAAAGCAGCCAAGACTTTTTATGTTTTCTTATTTCATTTGAATAGTGAAGACATCATGTGACAGGAAAAAAAATCAAACAGTGACTAAATTTAGAGAGTGTACTTAGTGCTTAGCATAGGTTATTTGATAGCATGCATCTTCACACTCCTGGAAATGTGTGCTGGTAAGAGCTGAATTGAGACATGAAGCTAAAGTCCATCTGTTTCCCCTACATCACACATTTTATTTTTCATGAATGGTATCATTTTGAAAGGCCCAGAAAATTATTGTATCCACAGTTGACCCATTTTACCTTAATGTAATAGGGACTTTTTTTTCTTTTTGGCTTCTATACTTCTATTTTTTTCTTGAGTTATCCTGAAGACTGAACACTGACACAGAATCATAATGCCTGTACTTGTTATCTTGAACATATTTATATCAACATTGTAATATTTCATTAAACATAGCCCCAAGCCACAAATTCATTGAAGGATATTTTTCTTTCCTGACTCACTTATTTTTGGAAGCATTCTGAAGACCAGATCTGGCCCATTTGCCTGTGGTGGCAATTGAGAATTTAAGGGTAGCTGTAGAGTGGATGTTCGAGTCTGCTTCTACATCAGCAGCTGATTCCATGATTACCTATTTTCCTCTCCCTCTCTTCCCATTCTTTCCCTTCCTTTGTTTCCATTTCCAGCTCTGCCTGTGTCTCATTCTCCCTCCCACCTCTCTCCCATCCTTGTATCATCCCTGTCTCTCCCCAGGCCATCTTCTCCACCCCTGTACCTGCACCTCAGCCCCAACCTCTCCTCCTTCTCCGTCTCCCCATCCCTCTCTTTATTTCCTTTTCCATTTCTATTTTATCTGTATGCTACCCCTGTAAAAGCACGCCCAACATGAAAATCCTAAACTTCACAGTCGTATTGAGGTTACATTTATCACGCCCCAAATTAAAATGGAGGCACACACTTCCCATTACAGTGTGCCTTCTTCTAAAAATTCTAAGAATGATAATATCTCACTCGCAACAGAAACAAAGTCAATTTTATGTATGAGCCAGTCTCTAGACCAAGACCTCATGTCACTTTCCCTGCTGTCTTTGTGAGATGGCTTGCTCCCAAAGCCACTCTGGGCACCAGAGCAGGCTTGGTCCTCTCCCTTTAGTACCACGTGGACATGGATAGCAGGCAGGTGCTCACACACATGCACACACACATCGCTGATCAGCTAGTCTCTGCAGAAATACATTCCCACAGTCTTACTAAATCTCTCATGAATATAGCTTCTTAAATTTTTGGTCCTTGGTTTCTGATCATCAGTAATACATGGTAATCCCACACAGACAACAGGTTTTCAGTCCACAGAGCCGGCCCAAAGCCATCTTCAGAATAAAAACATTTCCCTTTAGAAAAAAATAATTCTCAAGGAAGAAATTGACCTGTCTCAAAGTCTTTCCTTATTGTCCAGAGCTCTGTGAAGTCAAGACTCCCTTCTCTGGCTTATTAAATAACCAAGGCTGCCAGCTTCAGATGCACATGGCGTCCTGTAATTGTGGGTCTGGTTGAATTTGTTTCAGTGTGTTCTCCGTGCATTGCTCATTCTCCTTTATCTACTAATTACTTTGTCTATTTTGTCAGTGAGCTTGGGCCCTACAGTAGTCATTTCAGGGTACTATAACAACATACCAGAGACTGGGTGGCTTAAACAAAAAAAATATTTATTTTTTCGCAATTCTGGAAGCTGGGAAGTTCAAGATCAAAGACCCAGGAGATTTGGTTTTCCAGGACCATCCGTATCTGTCTTGCCAACAGCCACCTTCTCACTGTATCCTCACCTAGCAGAGAAAAAGAGCTTTGCTCTCTCTTCCTATAAGGACACTAATCCATCCCATCACTAGGGCCTCCCCTTCATGACTTTGCCTAAACCTAATTATTACCAAAAGGCCCCACCTCTAAATACTATCATGTTGCAGATTACGGATTCAACATAAAGATTTGGGGAAGGCACAAACATTTAGTCCTTAACAGGCCCTATGGGGTTAGTCTGAAGTCTGATAAAGCAAATGAGAATTTCTACAAAATCTGTAACACAGGGATGGTAGTCAACTCTGGAACAAGGGTGAGCTTGTCTCCCCTTTCATGGCTGATGTGGAAATCCCTTTTAAACATAGCTCTGTGCTTTTGGGATTTTTTTCAGATAAACTGACAACCAAACCAGTTAAACAGTAAAGTTGCATTTTCTTCCTTGTTTGTATTTCCCCCTTCCTATAGTTTTCTGTTGACATCAACCAATAAAAGTTAAGAAAATGACCCAGTCAAAATATTTTTATATTGATAATTGAGATATTAGTTTTCAACCACCTGTTACTCGTGCTGCATGATGTGCCAAGTCATTTTATCTCTGAGAACAAGAGGGGAGAAAAGTGCTAAATTGACCAGGAAAAAAAAGTTTTAGCCAGACATGGTGGCACAAGCCTGTAATCCCAGCACTTGGGAGGCTGAGCTAGGAGGATTGTCAGTTCAAGCTTGACCTTAGCAACTTGGCAAGGCTCTCAGCAACTTAGAGAGATGCTGTTCGAAACAAATAATGTCCCTAGGCTCATCACCCAGTACCACCACCACCACACACACACACACACAAATTAAACTTTATTTTGGAATGCTGCTTGTAAATGTTTTACAGGATCTCTGTTGTCAGAGAACTTTTGTACTACAATCATGAGAATTTTTGTAGATTTTAAACTAGAAAGATAAACATATATATTTTCTCAAAATCTTCTTTGCAAATTGACCATTTCCCAAAACAACTTTAGTAACAGGTAGCAGCAGGTTTAAGAGCTGGGATGTTGAATGGAGAAACAAAAACTTTTGTCCTCTTGTCATTTCTAAGGTCACGCAGTCTTGGGTGCCTTGGGAGATGTATGGGGATGCTAATGACTGAATTTTATATAGGAAATTTCCATTTGGTTCTTTTTTTAATACCTTTATTGCTGCAGAAAAGTGCACATCCTAGTGAGGTTCAGACATACATGCAGGCAGGTGTTTCTCTACACACACATGTGTTTCCCTTCAGGTCCCACCCTGCTACACACCCCTCCCCGTATATAATAGTGAGATTAGTAGTGATACCTTCATATATAGAGATAGCATTATTTGAACTATTCCCTTTATCAGCTCTCCTTTTGCCCTTCCCCACCTCCCCCCAACAATCCCTTCTCTTATTCTCCTGGTCTCTCCCCTCATTTATCTAAAGTTCCTCTTGTTTCCTATTTGGTCTCTAGCCTTGACTTTCTGAGACTGCGGATCTCACTTAGCACAATATCCTCTAGTTCCATCCATTTTCCTGCAAGTGACAAATTTTTGTTCTTCATGGCTAAGTAAACTTTCACTTTGTTCTTGACTGCTTTTCTCAGTTCCAAATTAATAACCTGTTTACTTATAATTAGATAAAATGAGAAACTCATTTACTGATGACATTCTAGTCTAGCAACTATTGATAAACATTATGACAGTAGTTATGAAAAGATAGGATGAAAATAAGACTACAATATGTTTTTTTAAAAATATGTCTTTCTTAAACCAAACATCTTATTAAAAGTCTGGGGAAAACCTAAGGATTTTCCCTCTGTTTGTGTTCTTATACCATGTTTAGTGCACAGATGTAGATTATTCAAATTTATGGCTATAACTATCTGTTCATTTTCTGATGTTTGCTTTGTTTTCAAATTGAGGTCTTTATGTCTCTGTAATTATGCAAAACATTAAAAATCATGAATTGTCAATATACTGTAATATAACATTAACAAAAATTATTGGGCTGTAGTTGCTTCATGTACCCGATCATCCCTTTTAAGAATGGTGCTCCATTTTTAGACATGAAACCTATAATTTTCTTTTTTTTTATCAAGAGGAAACCTGTATCGTTCTATTTTGTTAGCTCTGTTAATGAAAAATGGTGAAGTGTTTTTTCTTAATTGACCCAGCATTGATTTTGAGTGATAGTTTTTCAAGTCAGGTTCCTGATTCGGGTCTAGCTTGTCAGGACTCATTGTTAAAATAGATTTCACAACTGCTGGGACACTGTTTGCTTGGCTCTCATCATGCACCTTAACAACTTGTCTCAGTCAACATTCTTACCACTATTATCCAAGACAACTGACCACACAATTTAGAGGACGGAAGATTTATTTGCTCACAGAGTTTTAGAGATCTTGGAGTTTTAGTCCATGTCAGGCCGGGTGACATCTGTGGATCTCAGGGCATGGTGGCAGGAAGCAGAGAGAGGGAGAGTGAGTGCAAGGTCTCTGCTCCTCACATCATGGAGGCCAAAAGCAAGAGAGCAAGGAAGCAAGGGAATTCAAAGACAAAAGCACAGTCCCTAAAGCCACACTCCCAGGGACCCACTTTCTCCATCCACACCCCACCTGCCTAGGTTACCACCCAGTAAATCCATTTACACACTTCATTATATCAACCCTGAACATTGATACATGAGCTCTTCAGGGGACATTCTACATCTAACCATAACACATTGTTATCTATTATTTTATCTAATCCAAATAATAACCAAACGTGTTATTTTCTCTATGTTGTAGATTATGAACCTGAAGCTTAGAGGTAATTAGTAAAATCATGATCCCATACTGAGCAGCAAAGCCAGATCTCAACCTCTTGACTCCTAGGTGGGGGCGCTGTCCATCAGTGTGGGCTGCTCTCATGGAATACCAGGAGTCGGGTGGCTTAAACAACAAACATTTGTTTCCTACAGTTCTGGAGTCTGGGAAGTCCCAGATCAAGGTGCTGAAAGATGCAGTTCTTGGAGAGGGATGTTTTCCTGCCTTGCAGTTGGCTTCCTTCTTCCTGTGTCTTCACTTGGCTGAAAGAAAGCTCCGGTCTCTCTTCCTCTTCTTATGAGAATACTAATCAATCTGATCATGGGGGCCTCGCTTTTACAATCTCATCTAAACCTAATTATCTCCCAAGAACCCCAACTCCGAATACCATAGCATTAAGGGTTAAGGCTTCGACTTATGAATTTTGAGGGGACTCCGACACTTAGTCCACAGCAGACTTTAACCATTGTGTTTATTCCCATGCAACATTTGTCTATTCAATTATTCATTTATCCAATACTTATTAAGTGCCTATTATGTGCTGGGCATTGTAGATACAGTGGTAAATGAAGAAAGACATAGTCCATGCCATCATGAACTTGATGGGCTCCCAGAGGAGACATGCAGCTACAATGAAGCACGTGCACTGAGTTCCATGAGAGGAACGTGCAGGGTGGCCAGGAACACAGAGCAAGCTCAGCCAAGCACCCTGGTCATCTGAAGGAGGGGTCTGCAGGCTGAGGAAGAAACATTGAAGCACAGGTCTGAGAAGTGCTTGGGGTTGGGTAGGTGAAGGAATCAATGCTTTCAATGTAGAGAAGTGGTAGCAAAAGAAATGGAAGAGATCAACAGTATCTATAGTTGTGGGTTCCAGGAGTGTACTGGCAATGCAGAAAACAGAATTGGCCCACGGCCAGTCATTAAGAGGGTTTGGACCTTATATTATAGGCAGCAAATGGCACAAAAGAAATAGTCTTGGGCAGGGGACCAAAGTGATCACGGGCCTCAACCCCACTCTCTTTCTCATGAATTAGAACAGGACAAAGTGTGTTTGGGGATGAGACGGGGGGAGGGGGTAGTTTGGATAAAGTAGTGGTGGGAGAATGGAGAAAAGTGGATAAAGAGACATTTAGGGATGGATTTGACAAAACTGACTACTTACCTGGAATCCTGGAGGAGGAAGTCAAGGACGACTTATAGATTTCTGATCTGAGCAGATGATTAAGATCATTCACAGAGATGAGGACAAGAGGCTTGGAGAAAGTATAAGAAGTTCTGCTTTAGACAGAGAAACTACTTGATTTCTGTGAGAGATGAACCCATTTGATTCAGCAGCTAGGAAGTCCTTGGGCAACACTGGAGTGGAGTCTACACCATGGTAGAAACCAGACTCTGGCAAGCGGATGAGCCAATGAAGGGTGAGGGTGTGAGGATACTCAGTACATACGACACATTCATGAGATAGAGTCTCAGCCAGTGCAGAAAAATGGATCTGGTAAGAGCTGCTTGAACAAAGAGTAGCTGTGTGTGTGTGTGTGTGTGTGTATGTGTGTGTGTCTGTGTGTCTGTGTTTTAGTGGGAATTGAACCCAAGGACATTCTACCTCCAAGCTACAACCCCAGCCCTTTTTATTTTGTATTTTGAAACAGGATCTCACTAGGTTGTTGAGAACCTCACTGAGTTGCTGAGGCTGGCCATGAACCTGAGATCCTCCTGTCTCAGCCTCCCAAGTACTGGAATTACAGGTTTGAGCCAATACACTGATTAAGGGGTGGTCTTGAGTGTCTATGTAGATGGGAAAGATCAAGAGCTAGTAGAGAGGGAGAGGTTGAAGAGAGAGAAGAGGGTTGTTTTGAAGGTATCAGGCTCCTGAGGAAGGAATCAGGGTGGAGAAGGAGGAAGTGAAGAGCACAGGTGGAGTGTATAGGTGTGTACCAAAGGAGAGAAATTGCTCCTTTGAGAGCAGAGGAAAGATGGGCGTGGACATGACTAAGTTTAGACAGGCAGAAAGAAGGCAGATGAAAACCACTTGAATTGAAGGGACTCCCAACTCATGGCCCCAGATGTCTTTGCATTTTTTAACAAAGGAATTATATTAGGATAAATGTATTAAAACTTGATAATTAAAATGTTCTTTCGTGTCTTAAAATTTACTTATCTTAGAAAATTCTTAAATTTTATGTAAGATCCATAAGCTACTATAATTGTCTATCACCACATTGGTCACCCATGGAGAACAATTTAAATATATGTTTTCCAACAAAATTTATAAAAAGTTAGATTTTTTTAGATTAGAGAAACATAGAGTAAATAATATTAATATCCATATTAACTATATTCTATCAAATGCTCACAACTTTACATTTTCTTTCATTTTGTCAAATGGGATGGACTGTTATATTTATATTCAAAGCCCCTCTATTCAATCTTTTTGATATATAGCTATGAAATAGATGGCCTGGCACTAAGCCCTTTGGGGGAAAAATACATCTCAAAATAGCCAATTTTTAGTGTCTCTATAAATGGTCTTTCTTTTCAATATGCAATGAGCAATCCTTTATCTATCTGCCAGCCTTATATTTATGGAGCGTTCAAGGATAGACACTGAATAGTTCACATACTATCTTTGGGATGACCTCAGGCATGATCTGAGTATCTTCTCACTTTTTAGAAAAACTGAAAAAAAATGTCTTAAAACATTATTCAGGTTTTCTAGTAATTGCCAGGGATACCATAGCAAAGTAACATCTATTGGGTAGCTTAAAATGAGAAATTTATTATCTCACCATTCTGGAGGATAGAAGACCATGCTCCCTCTAAGATTCCAGGAAGAACCCTTCCTTGCCTCTGTCTACCTTCTGGAGGTGGCCCGCAGTCCTTGATAGTCCTTGGATGGCATGATTCCAGTCTCTGCCTATGTGAATGTCTGTGTCTATGTCCAAATTTCCTCTTTAAATAAAGACACTAGTCATATTGGATTGGGAACCATGATAGCGCATTTTAACTTGATTACCTCTCTAATGACCCTATCTCCAAATCGGTTCACATTCTGCAGTACTGGGGGTTAAGATTTCAATGAATATTTTGGGGGAGAGGCTGACAGACAATTCAAGTCATAAGAGATCCATTAACTGTACATTTTGTATTATGATGAAGTTACATGCATATACTTTAAAAGGGTAACTCTGGATTTTCCATGTTTTTTTTAATCCATGGTAATTATGATTTTGAATGACATCTTCACAGACATAAAATGTTACTTTAGCTGTTGCTTTCATCTTCTCCAGTTATCTTTTCACCAATAGTGCTGAAAAGCCGGGCATGGTGGCGCACACTTGTAATCCCAGTACTTTGGGAGGTGGAGACTAGAGGATCCGGGTTTGTCTCTCTTTCTCTCTCTCTCTCTCCATGTGTGTGTCTCTCTCTCTCTCTCTCTCTCTACTTAGTGAGGCCCTCTGCAACTTCGTGAGACCCGGTTTCAAAATAAAGTATAAAAAATAGGGCCGGGGGTGTAGCGTGGAGGTAGAATGCCCCTGGGTTCAATCCCCGGTACTGCAAAAAAAAAAAAAAAATAGTGCTGAAAAATAAAATGGAAACTCTTCCTGAATTGAATTTTACTTCCATCTGTTTCCTTGCACACACTCTGGTGGGATTATTAGTGAACTAATGTAGGAAGATAAGGAAACAAAGAGGAAAAGGCAAATGTAATAATTCATCCCAGGGAGCATCCTTTAGTTGGTTTTTTTAAGAAGCTGCATTAAGTATATGAGGTTATAAATATGTTAATTAGCTTGACTTAGTCATTTCACAATGCATACATATAACAAAACCTCACATTATGCACCGGAAATGGAGACAATTTTGTTAATTATGTTTTAATAAATCTGGGAAAAATATAATAAACCTGTTTTAATTTTTTAATCTTAAACATACTGATAAATTAGTTATTTCCAAATATAAAACTAAAAAAATTACAAAAGAAAATCACCACTTCAAAATGAATAGCATTTATTAAAGGATATGTTTTGCAGATTAATAAAAATTTGATAATATTTGTCAAAGTTCCTTCTTTAGAAACATTTTATCTATACATTCATCAACAAATATTTTTTTTGTAGTGGTGGTTGAGCCAGGATTATTTTACCTCTGTGTTACATCCCCAACCCTTTTAATTTTTGTGTGTGATTCTGACAGCTTTCATAATATCAGACTAATATTTAGTTTTTACATTGAATTAATTTTTTTGGAAGAACTTTCACTCTGGAATGTATATTTTAGATCCAGCTAAACTTAGGGACCCAATTCATGCTCCCATTCTCCACTGGCTGTGTGACTTTTAAGTTATACACACACACATTAATGAATTGCAGTTATTTATATACGCTGCATATATATATATATATATGTTGCAATTATATATGTATTAGTGCATTGTATATATAGTGCACTTATACATATATAAGTGCATTACAGTTACCTACATATATATATGTAAAGAGAGAGAGAAAAAAATACTTTTATTAGTACATTGCAATTATACACCATAGTGAGGTTCAATGTAATTCAAACTTGCATGCACACAACTATTGGTTTATTTCCTTCCGAATACCACCCCATTCCCCCCTCATGGTATTAACACCTTCATATATTGCCATAGTATTATTTGAACTGTTTCCTTCCTCAATCTTCTTTTTTTCCCTCCTCAACTCCCTCCCCAAATTCCCTTCCACTATTTTTATTTTGAAACAGGGTCTCACTAAGTTGCTGTGGTTCTCACTATGTTTCTGAGGCTGGCCTTGAACCTGAAATCCTCCTGTCTCAGCCTCCCCAGTACTGGGATTACAGATGTGGGCCACCACACCCAGCTCTCAATAACAAATATTTTTAAATGATGGTGCTCGGCAATGTTCTAGGTACTGAGTGAAGTAGCAGAGAACAAAGTAGAAAAATAACCCATGCATTATGGGGCTGTCCTTCATTCTAGAGGGGAGGAGCAGAAGGGAGGGTAGAGAATCTATTCTGTTGAGAAAAGGTGAAGAGGGGCAAAGCCAGGGGGAGAGAGGTTGGAGGTCATCGACATCCTCCGGGCAGGAGCCTGGCGAATTGGACCAAGATACTAACCATGGAGGTGGTGAGAACTGACTAGATTCTGGATGAATTTTAAAAATAAAGCCAACATGATTATTAATTTATTAATGGGTGAACAAAAGAGGGAGTCAAGGATAACTCCAACTCTGAACTGAATAAAACAAATAAGTTGGGGAGAACATAGTCAAAAGAACTTTATTGCATCTAAAAATTATTAAGAGCGAAGTTATCTCTAGCAGATTTAAAGCTGGGCTGAGGGCAGCTATTGCCTTGGGGATATTTATTCAGAAACGAATCCAATAATCAAGGAAGTGGAAATGATTATGCTAGCCATCACAGGAAACGGAAAGGAACAGGAACTATCTTCCCACCTTTGCCAGAGAGAGGTGGAAAATCCTCACATGGCGCTTTCACAAAGGGGCCGACAGGGAAACAAATCACACACACAGTTTTTAAATGACTTCATCTTGTTTCTGAAGATACTGGGAACATTCAATTCAATTTTCTGAACAAAACAACAAAACCTTATAGCCATTAAATTCATTTTATTTGGCTACCATCTGTTGTTGTTGTGGATTTTTTTTATGTAGCCCAAAGCTCTTTGGCATTTGGAGAGAGCGTAATGTGGTGGGCTCTTTGCCAACCTCTGGGGAGATAACTGGCTCCACTGGTGTGGGTCAACCCCTCTTCCTTCCCACTGTCCTCTCTGTTCCTGCTGTTGAGCTTGTTGTCCCACCCTGCAGATAATCATCAGAGCATGAAAAAGCTCACACTGGTCCTGGGATGGGAATTTCCCCCATATCCTTTCGCTCTCGCTCTCGCTCTCGCTCTCGCTCTCGCTCTCGCTCTCTCTGTGTTCCTAACTGAACCTTATATAAAGCAGAAGTTGTGGTTTGTCTGGTCTAGAAGTGATGGGCCATTCTGAGCACACAAGGTTCAGGCTGCACAGGCTGCACCTGAGGACCTGCACCTGCCTGAAGACCTCCCTTCACTTTGCACAGAAGGCAGTGCTGTGGATGCCTCGGGCTGGTACTGTGTGTCACGTTTAGCAAACCTGACCGTGCTCAGCACTGTGTCTCACCTAAAGTAAGCAGGTATCTGTAGCATGTGCTTCCTTCAGACAGTTGCTTGTTCAGTTCTATTGATCTCGCTATGCATCGAGCAATCACTAGTATTAAACCACAGTATGTGTGTTTAGTATTTTAAAGCACATGCTATTGATTTTCACATCACGAAATGTCTTGAGAGTTCTTTTCCCAAAAGGAAAAAAACATTTGGTAGAAAGTAAATATTATTATTTATTTATTTATTTATTTGGTGCTAGGGATTGAACCCATGGGCATTCTACCTCTGAACTACACCCAAAATAAAAACACCCCAGTTTTTATTTTGAAACAGGGTCTCACTAAGTTGCTGAGAGCCTCACTAAGTTTCTGAGGCTGGCTGTGAACCTGTGATCTTCCTGTCTCAGCCTCCCAAGTACTGGGATTACAAGTGTGTGCCACCACGCCCAGCTACAAAACTAAATATTATGATGGCACAAGATAACCTGGATTGGTCCTGACAGGATATAGGTGACTTTTACCCTTTTCTTTGCTAAAGACTAAAGCCTCCTTAATGCTGAAAATTTACGATGTAGCTGTGTGATATTGATCACTAGGGACTCTAAGATTCTAGATGTATATATATCCTCTGATGGAGTGATGATATACTAGTACTGTTTCAAAGCAGGTTTCTGTTCTTCTGCCTAGCAGCCACTGTGGAAAACTATACAGCAGTTTTTCCAAAATTTGAGAATAAAATTACCATATAATCCATAAATTCTACCTCTGGTTATATATCTAAAAAGAAATTAGAGCAGAATATGGAAGAGATATTGATGTCCTCATGTTCTTGGCAGCATTATTCCCAATACCCAGAGGATACAAAAAATGCGGTGTATATGTACAAGCAAATGTTATTCAGCTTTAAAAAGGAAGGAAATTCTGACACCCACTATAAGATGGAGGAACCCCAAGGACATTATGCTAAGTGAAATAAGCCAGTCACTAATTGACAAACACTGTGTGATTCTACCTAGATGAGTTATCAAGAGTAGTCAAAATCATTGAAAAAAAAGTTGAGTTGTGGTTTTCAGGAGCTGAGAGGAAGGCGAAATGCAGTTATTTAAGGCATGTAGAGTTTCAGTTTTGCAATGAAGAATTAGTTTTGGAGGTTGGTAGTGCAATAGTGTAGAAACACCACACTACTGAACTATTACACTTAAACAGGGTTAAAATGCTATACTTTATGTTATGTGTATCTTAGCACAATTAAAGAGTTTTAAATTAGACTAGTATGAAAATATAATCAGGTTCCTCTGAAAATGCACAGATTTAGTTTGGGTCACTTCTATGAATTACGTCATTGAGTGGGAAAGGGAAGGCCGTAACTGTAAACGGTTAGGTTCAGGACAGTTCTGCAAACCAGCACATTAGAAATGCATGCCAGTTGTGTTTCATTTTGTTGCCAGTGAACAAATTAGCTGGACATGGCTTAACCAAGAGGCGGGGTCTATGGGGAGGATGCTGAGTGCAGGAATCTGTGCGGGCAGGAAAGGGTTAACCCGGCAGCTCTGTGTGGCCCAAAACTTGCACATTCCGAAAGAGGCCTGTCCCTAGGAATGGCCCTGGCTGGCTTGGCAGAGATCACCCCTGAGAACTTGGAATATTCTGCCCGATCAGAGGGTTTCTGCATACCTGGGGCCTGCGCCACACGGTCACGGTATTTAAAGTGAACTTTCTCAGGTCACTGCCATGGGACACTTTGGCCCCAGCCATCTTCTGGATCCAAGCAGAGAATGCAATGGGCCCAGCTCAGCAGACAGTGGAGCAGAAGCATGGCGATTAGGGGACAGAGTGCATGCCAGCCCGACTTTTGTGTATGCCAGTGTATGTTTATGCACATGAAGCTGTCTTCTTTTATTATTTTTTAGTCTTTTTCAAAGCCATTTTTAAAAAAGTTGATGCATTGTAATTTTACATCATCTTGGGGTGCAGAGTGTCAGAAAAATGCATGCATACAACTCTTGGTACCCTCCCCACCGGTGACCCCCCCACCCTTCCCTCCAAAGGCTTTTGAGATTAGAATTGGTAACTTTGTATACATTCATAGCATTATTTAAACTATTTCATTCTTTATGACTTTGCCTCCCCTTCCCTAACCCCCCTCAGTCACTCCACTGGAGTCTCAGCTCATCTATCTGATGTTGCCCTTTTTTCCAAATATCTCTCTAGCTTCCACATATAAGAGAGAACATATATCTACTCATTTTTTGAGACTGGCTATACTCACTTAGTATAATATTCTGGAGTTCTATCCATTTTCCTGCAAATGGTGTGATTTTGTTCTTTATAGCTGAGTAAAATTCCATTGTGTGTGTATACCAAAATTTTATGATCCATTCATCTGTTGATGGACATCTAGGCTAGCTCCATAATTGGGCTATTATAAATTGTGCTGCTATGAACATAGATATGTATCATAATAATATTCTGATTTCATTTCCTTTGGAAAATGCCCAGGAGCACTATTGCTGGGACGTATCATAGTTCCATTCCCAATCTTCTGAGAAACCTCTACACTGATTTCCAAAGTGGTTATACTAATTTGCAGTCCCACCAACAGTGTAATAGGGTTCCGATTTCCCCACAACCTCACCAGCATTTATTATTATTTGAGTTCTTGATGATTGCCATGAACACTTTCTCTGAGTTTGTAAAGACCAGATAATTCTTGGAGAGCCTGAACATAGTATGGTTTCAGTGTGGTTTGATGAGAGCTTCTAGAGGGGGTGGCAGAGAAGCGCCGTACTTCTCTTGTTGACTCCCTCCTCCCTCTGTCCTCACCCCAACATGAGGTCCATTCTTGAAACCTCCTCAGGCTCAGCATGAATATATTCTGGTTTCACTGTAGATCATACTCAACATGAATGTAAAGGCCAAGGGAGCATATAATTTCCCCAAGTACTCTACAAAATCGACAGCTTATCACAATTTTCCATTGATAATTGTGGACTTGAAAAGTGCTTGACAGATTTCTATTAAGTACTTGAAAGCAATAAGAATAAAACCACATTGCCTTTATTTTCCATTAAGTCAGGCTTTAGAACAATTATCTTCATTTCTATCTACCTTTTGACCTCTGGCCCTATGGCCCAAGTCCAACCAAAGTCATTATATTGATGCTGTATTGTGTTTGTGATAGGAGAAACATCTTAGCTAAAAGATTTCCTATTAGAATGTTGTTCCAAAAAATAAATGTGATGTAGTCACCATAGTAGCTGATCATATGCTACATGTAAATAATAACTTAAGCAAAATGGGATTGCAAAACTTGTCAAATAATTACTGAGATAGCTTTTATTCCAGAGTAATTTTTGATAAACGAAGGTTTTGTCATTGTTGTGTCACACACTGTTTACATTTATTTATTCAGCTAGTGAGCCAGTTGTCAGCCAGCAGCATATACACAGAGAGCCTGCTACATATAGACAATGTTTAGGAAAGTATACTCACCTGGGAGGAAGGATGCAAGAGTCATGTTTATGCAGACAGAATTTTGTAAAGAACAAAAGCTCAGGATTCAGTTTGACCACAGGTAGGAAGAAAAGAGAAGGGGAGAAGGAGAGGGAGAGGGAGAGGGAGAGGGAGAGGGAGAGGGAGAGGGAGGGGGAGAGGGAGAGGGAGAGGGAGAGAAAGAGAGAGAAAGAGACAGAGAGACAGAGAGACAGAGAGAAAGAGAGGTTGAGAGAGAGAGAGAAGGGTGGGGAGAAAGAGAACCTTGATCCAGGCAGGCTGGTTGCAGAGGTTTAGGGGGAATCAGTCTGGGAGAAGATGCTATCAGTAATGCCCAGGCAGAGCCGATGAGCCACTGACCTGTCCAGTGGTCACTGATCATCTGAAGGCAAGTTCCAGGAGCACCAGTTCTTCAAAGTAGCTAAGACCTGTGTATGTTTAATGGCAGAATGGATGACTGCATGAATGTAATCATATTTATTTATTGTGGTACCCAGAGGCATTCTACTGTCAAGCCATACCTCTAGCCAATTTATTTATTTATTTATTTATTTATTTATTTATTTTCCACTGGGTGCATTGTAATTTTACATCATACTGGGGTACAAAGTGTGAGAAAAATACATGCACACAACTCTATTTTTTTTTTTGTTTTCGAAACAGGGTCTTGCTAGATTACTGAGAATTGCACTAAGTTGTTGAGTCTGGTCTTGAACCTGTGATCCTCCTGCCTCAGCTTCCCAAGTACTGGAATTACAAGCATTTAATCATTTTTAAAATTCAAATTTCTTAGAATTTTAGCCTGGTGTGGTGGCACACACCTGTAATCCCAGTACTTGGGAGGCTGAGGCAGGTGGATAGCAAATTTGAGGCCAGAGCATGGTAGCTTAGTGAGACTCTGTTTCAAATAAAAAAAAAAAAGGGCTGGGGGTGTAGTTCAGAAGTAGAATAACCCCGGGTCCAGTCCGCAGTACCACACACACAAATAATAATAATTTTCTTGGGATCTTTATGATCTCATGGGAACTTCCTGTTTTCTTTAACTTTCCTTATATGTTCAGGTTAACATAACATATGAAAAACTTAATTCATATTTGTTCACTGAATAAATCAGATATTTATGAGTGTTTTCCTTTATTTAAATTATTAGAATGCAAATGGTACCTTTGAGTGTTAAATGGACATTTGTAATGACTATATATGGCCAATACAATAATTTTGATTCTTATCACACCAAACAGTTTTCATTGTAATGGCTCCTTTTATTCTAAATAATCTTATTTATATGCCTAGAATATAAATTCACCATTACATTTTTGCTACATATGTAAGAAACAGTGTGAATGATGGGTTGGAAGAGGGGATGATTGGAAATGAAAACTTATTTTTGAACATGTATTTCACAGCATGAGAACAAAATGTGTTCAGCTGTTCATTTTATAAAGAAAGAAAACTACATTTAAAATTAGAATTACACCATGCAGAGTCCATAATTCATGCAGACATAAAGGAAATATAAATGCTCTGCATCAGTGGGTAGAGAAGAAAGTCAATTTGACATTTGATGTTTAAATATCTCTACATAGAACATATTTTACTGAAGAGAGGAAGACAGTTAAAAGATGCAGCAAGAATCAGAAAACTATGGAGTTTGAGCTCAGATAATGAGTGGAAAAAGTTAAAAAAAAGTTCTGATTCTCTGAGCGATGGGTGAGCGCCTCCCCTCTCCTGTCCATCGACCTGAGCATCTCACTCCTTCACTTTCTTCTGAGCCAGGACAGACTCTGATGCAAGGTCCGATGCACTCCTGCATCCTGAGCATTTTATTTTTGTGCTGTGTATTTTTTTAACATGCTTTTATTGGTGCATTGGAGTCTCACATCGCAATGAATATCAATTTGATGTTAACATACATGCACACAGCTCTTAGTGCCCCCCCGCCTCCCCTCACCTGTATGAAGTAACAAGAATGATGTTGGTTTATTCACACATGTACACATTGTTTATGATAGTAATTGCACTGATTCACTTCTTTCTTGCCCTTCCCCTTCCCTTGTACCACTTCCCTTACCCCGCTGAGGGTTCTCCATTATCAGCCGGAGTCCCTTGTGTGTCCCCACTACTCCCTAGGTTGCATGTATTAATGAAAACATAATAGCCTTCATACCAAAGTGAAGGCCTCATGCATTTACACCTGGGCTGTGGCTCATTTCTCCAGAAAAGGGACGGGTCTGCACTGATCAGCCTGTACTCTTGCACTTACATTCATTTGACTTTGGTGATCTTCCTAGAGAGAAGGTTTGCTAGCTGTGCCAGGCTGTGAAACAGAACAAAGCCAGGCCCAGGAAGATTGAATCTGTGATCCTGGCCATGCTGACAGCTCTCCCACTGCCTGCCACTGAGCTACAGGTTGCCTTGTGGGACTGTCTTACAGAAGGCTGCACCTCATTAAGCCCCAGGAAGGTAGCTTGCTCACAGGGAATTAGTGAGGTTAGTCCCTTTTTCTGGGGCACCTCCTGCAGTCCCTTCAGGTCTTGCTTTAATCTCTCTCATCTTTTAGGTTGATGGTGTTCTCTTTTCCTTCTCATATACCACACAACCCCACACTTAAAAAAAAAAAATCTCTTTGCAAAAGGAAGCTGGTATACATGTTAAGGCCTAAACATTTTAGCCAGGCATGGTGGCACATGCCTGTAATCCCAGGACTTGGGAGGCTGAGACAAGAGGATCACAGGTTCCAGGTCAGCTTTGGCAATATAGCAAGGCCCTCAGCAGCTTAGAGAAATTCTGTTTCAAAGTAAAAACAAAGGACTTGGAGGGGTATAGCTTGGAGGTAGAATGCCGCTGGATTCAATCTCCAGCACCAATAGAAAAAAAAGAAAGCTTAAAGCATTAAATCTTATGAGGGTTTTGAATGTTGAGTTTTATCTCTACTGGACTGTCTTTCTTTCTTCTTGCAGTTCTCAAAAGGTAATTGGCAATTATATACAAAATAAAGACTTAAAAGGCCTAGGCCTATAGCTCAGTAGTAGGGAATGTACCTAGCACGTGTGAGAAGCCCTGGGTCCAATCCCCAGCAACAACAACAAAAAGAATTTAGGTGCATGGAAATCTCCCCTACAAAAAATTGACATGGTGGTACATACTTGTAATCCCAGTACTTGGGAGGCTGAGACAGGAGGATCGCAGGTTCCTGGCCACCTCAGCAACTTAGTGAGACCTTCTGCAACTTAGTGAGACACTAAATTAAAAGATAAAATAAAATAAAATAAAATAAAATAAAATAAAATAAAATAAAATAAAATAGGGGTGTAGCTAGAGGTAGAATGCCTCTGGGTTTCCAATACAAGGAAGGAAAGAGGGAAGAGAAGGGAAGGGAAGGGAAGGAAGGGAAGGGAAGGGAAGGGAAGGGAAGGGAAGGGAAGGGAAGGGAAGAGAAGGGAAGAGAGGTAATCTGTACAAATGTCACCACAATTGAGTAGCATTTTGATTTTGCAGCGGAAGCCCCCCATGGTGGTGGAGGATCTTTTTGAAGATATGAAAGATGGTGTCAAGCTGCTTGCCCTTCTGGAGGTCCTGTCTGGGCAGAAATTGGTAAGAAAGATGTTTTCTTTTCTGACCATACTTGTCAAACAGTGCCATTTGGATTGTGGGGGTTGCAGGGTTAGAAGTGTAAGGGATGCTCCCCACATAGGAGAAAATTCTTCTCTTTTGTAGTTGGTAATATACTGGCAACACTGGGCCTTTCTGGGAGCAAGGTATAAATTTCACTTCTTGTTCCTGCAAACTCCTAGTGAACTGAAAACATTATGTTTGCAGCAGCCACTTGAGAAGTGAGAGTAAAGAGTTGAATCAGTCACCCCGCGTGGCTGGCTGTGGAGTCTGCATTGGTGAACAGGAAGACGAGTTGGGAAGCAGCTCTGATCACACTCCGTGTTTGCCTCTGAAGGGGTTGCGCGTCCATATCTGTGTATTTACATAGTTATCTGTGAAGAAGGAAGCTTGAAGTTAACGTGGCCTTTTCCATACTCTTGCTGACCTCCTTCATCATCAGTCATTTGTAACAAGAACAGCATGTTCAGAGTTACTTGTTTTTATACGCCGTGGAAGCAACAGAATGAAAATCATTGACCTGGAGCTAGTTATCAAGTATATACTTTCAGTACACTATTGAGTAATGAAATATTTATTTTTTTCTTGCTTGTCTTCTCATTTCAGAGTAGAAGAGTATTTGGTAAACATGAATTATTTATATATTAATGTTTACTGTAATTGGAAAAGGGAGTTTAGGGAATAATTTTCAGAATGTTGTAAAATGCTCTGGACACAAAGTCTGAAATTAGCAGTACTTCTTTCTTTATCTCATACGTTGGCAATCATTATGACTTAGATAATTGAGTTTTTAAGAGGTTTTTTTTTTTTTTTGCCTGAACATAACTTTCTTTTTTGTTTGCGGTACCTGGGATTGAACGCAGGGGCATTCTACCTCCACGCTACGCCCCTGGCCCTATTTTTTATACTTTATTTTGAAACCGGGTCTCACGAAGTTGCGGAGGGCCTCACTAAGTAGAGAGGGAGAGCGAGAGAGAGAGAGCGTGCGCACGCGCGAGCTGAGGCTGGCCGCGAACCCGGATCCTCCGGTCTCCGCCTCCCAAAGTACTGGGATTACAAGCGTGCGCCACCACGCCCGGCCTGAACATAACTTTCTAGTTAATTTTATGCAGGGTGTCTTCAAAATAACTTTTATAAGAAATTCATTTGTTGAAAATATAAACTGAAAATCATTTGGGGTAAATTATTTATCTAATTGAATTCAAACTGTAGCAGGTGCCTTGGTGCTCCGGGTCCCGTTTTGGCTCACCTTTGATTTCAGCTGTCGGTGGTAGACATTTCCCACACACTTTGACAGCATCTCACCTCGGGCCCTGTAGCATCTCTCTGCACTGTGGCCCCAGGGCTTTTATCAAAAACTCCAGTTGACTCGGTGGCCCTGAAGTGCAGGAGAGTTAATGGTCCCAAAGGATCCTCGACCTATGGAGATAGGAGTCCAAAAATAAATGCTCCAGTCCTGAATTTTTAGAAGGGACAATTCTTTTTTTTTCTTTTTTTTTTTTTTTTTTTG
>PVJS01031850.1:0-23138 GCA_004027185.1 Glis glis | reverse complement strand
AGTACTTGGGAGGCTGAGACAGGAGGATTGCAGGTTTGCAGCCAGCCTCAGCAACTTAGTGAGGGCTTCTGCAACTTAGTGAGACCCTGTTTCAAAATAAAGAATAAGAAATCAGACTGGGGGTGGAGCTCAGAGGTAGAATGCCCCTGGGTACAATCCCCAGTACCACACACACACGCACAAAAAGCATAAGATCTGAACAGGCATTTCTCAAAAGATATAGAAATTGGCAATAAGCACAGGAAAAGATGTTCGATGTCATTATTCATCTGGGAGGTATGTATGTCAAAACACTATGAGCAATCACCTCATATTCCTAGAATGAGTATAGTCAAAAAGACGATATAACAAGTTTTGGCAAGGACCTGGATAAAATGGAGCCCATGTAAATTGCTGGTAGGAATGCAAAATAGTACAGGCACCTTGGAAAAGTTTCTTGATTCCTTAAAATGTTAACTGTTGAATTACAATATGACCTGGGAATCTCATTCCTAGGTGCACATTCAAGAAAGATGGAAACATCACTTAAAAACTTGTGCATGAATGTTCATAGCAGTATTATTCATAATAGCCGAAAAGTGGAAACAAGGCAAAAATGCCTGTCAATGGATGAATGGATTATTTGGTCTTTCCATACAGTGGAATAATTTTTAGCCATAAGAAGGAAGGAGGAGGCCGGGCGTGGTGGCGCGTGCTTGTAATCCCAGTACTTGGGAGGCGGAGACTGGAGGATCTGGGTTCGCGGCCAGCCTCAACTACTTAGTGAGGCCCTCTGCAACTTGATGAGACCCGGTTTCAAAATAAAGTATAAAAAATAGGGCCGGGGTGAATGCCCATGGGTTCAATCACCGGTACTACGAAAAAAAAAAAAAAAAGAAGGAAGGAGGAAGTACTGATACATCTGATACATGCCCTGAAAAAATTATGAGAAGTGAACAAAGCCAGTCACAAAAAGCCACATATTATATGTTTCCATCCATATGAAATGTCCAGAATAAGCAAATCTGTAGACATAGAATGTAGATCCCTGGTTACCAGGGGCTGGGGAAGGGGAAATGAGGAGTGACTGCTAATGAATGGATATGGGGTTTCTTCTGGGGTGATGAAAATGTTCTGAAATTAATGGTGATGGTTGCACAGGCCTTGAATATATTGAATTACTGGACTATACGTTTATAAAGGGTGAATTGTGTAGTATGTGAATTTCATCTCAATAAAAAAAACTAACAATAGTAGAAACAACTCCAGCATTCATCAACTGATACAACATGGGAAAAGCTTACCATGGATGATGAAAATGTTCTAAATTGATTGTGGTAATGTTTGTACAACTCTGCGGATATACTAAAAAATTTTCCGCTTCAAACAGGTGAGTTTTGAGGTATATGAATGATATCTCAGTACATCTGCAAGACAATGAATGAACAAACTCTCTTTTTCTGAACTACTGAAGCTATTCCTAGGATTTGTGGGGAAATATCTTTAGGAATCCAACCAATACTGAAATCACATTATGAGGTGATTTCATTTACCTGTAGTTATGGTTTGGATTTAAAATGTCCCTCTAGACCTCATGGAGACAAGGCAGCCATGTTGGAGGCAGGGCTTGGTTGCTAAGGAAGGGTCCTTGGGGGTGTGGCCTTGGGGATTATATATGGTCCCTCCTTCCCTTGCTCTCTCTCTTGCTGCCAGCCTCCATGATGTGAGAGCAGAGCATTTGCGCTCCCCCCCCCTCTCTCTCTTTCTCTCTCTCTCTCTGTCTGCTCCCCACACCATGCCCTGAGCTCTGCAGACTTCCCCTGGCCTAACATGGACTGAGCCCCAGAAATCAGAACTGTGAGTAAATAAATCATCCTTCCTCTAAATTGTGGTCATCAGGTGTTTTGAATTACAGCAGTGAGAATGCTAACTGAAAACACCTGTATTGCCATTTTTCTACATTTCATAACATTTTTATTTACATTTTTCTATTTATTTATGACACTGGAGATTGAGTCCACAGATATACTACCTCTGAGCTCCACCCCCCAGCTCTTTGTACTTTTTACTTTGAAACAGGATCTTGCTAAGTTGCTGAGGCTGGCTTCGAGTCTGTGATCCTCTTGTCTCAGCCTCCCAAGCATTGATATTATAGGCGTACACCACCAAACCCAGCTTTATTTTATTTTATTTTATTTTATTTTACTTTGTGGTACTAAAGATTGAACCCGGGGCCTTGCAAATGCTACACAAGTGCTCTACCACTGAGCTGAGCTATATCCCTAGTCTTTTTTTTTTTTTTGAGACAGGGTCTCACTAAATTGTCCATGCTGGCTTCAAATTTATGATCCTCCTGCCTCAGCCTCTCAAGTATCTGAGATAACAGGTGTGTGCCACTGCACCAACCAATTCTCATATTTTTAAATTTGAATTTAAATTTTATTTTAAAGAGCATTTTTGCTTAAGGAAGACCCCGGAATCGTATAAATGTAAAGCTCTGCAAAATGTATGACTGTCCTTGACTATAGCAGTGCTGAAAAGAGGGACACAAATACTTACTATGTAGAACTTATATTTCAGTGGTAGAAGAAAAATAGCAACTAGATAAAGTATATGATATAACTGCTACTGGGAAAAATAGAGTGGGGAAGGAGGATAAATGGTATGTAGGGCATTGCAGTTTTAGATAGTGGTTTGGTTTTGGAATATCCCCCAAAGACTCATGTATTGAAAGTATAGTCTCCAGTACAGCAAGTTTCGGGGGGGGGGGCGGCTGGAGGAGGTGAGTCACTAGGCATGGTCTTAGGAATGATATATTCCCAGCCCTCCTTGTGCTTTCTACTTCCTATAGCCATAATGTGAGGGTAGCGCTCCTACTCTACTAGCCCTGCCACTTAGGTGTAGGACAACCATGGACTAAAACCTCTGAAACTGTGAGCCCCAATAAACCTTTCTTCCTCTAATTTGTGCTTGTCAGGTAATTTGGTCACAGTGATGAGAAAAGCGAACTAAAAGAAGGTGGCCAAATAGGCATAACTGTGACGTTCCAACCTAAGAAAGGAGAGGAGAGCTATGGCTTTCTGTGGGAGGAGTCAATCTTTATGGGCATCATTAATTAGTTCTTTAAGATGCTTTCCTAGAAGAGCAACATTGAGTTGAAGAGTAGACACGTTTCATGGTGCGACTCATCTTGCTCTGCAGTTCATGAAAATGTTCTTTCCTGGCCGGGCGTGGTGGCGCACGCTTGTAATCCCAGTACTTTGGGAGGCGGAGACCGGAGGATCCGGGTTCGCGGCCAGCCTCAGCTCTCTCTCTCTCTCTCTCTCTCCCTCTCTCCCTGTCTCTCTCTCTCTACTTAGTGAGGCCCTCCACAACTTCGTGAGACCCGGTTTCAAAATGAAGTATAAAAAAATAGGGCCGGGGGTGTAGCGCGGAGGTAGAACGCCCCTGGGTTCAATCCCTGGTACCGCAAAAAAAAAAAATTTTTTTTCTTTCCCCCAAAAAACATGTGTTCATATTTTAAAAGAGTCGCTGATTTGTTCAGGGCAGGGGGGTGGGGAATGGTTTCATTATTTTAAATTGAACATATGTTCAAAAAGGATGTTGAATTATTCCTCATATTATTTTTTAGCTATTTCTTTCTCTTCCTCTCATGGATTGTCTATGTTTCTTTTAGAGTGTTTTGTCTTTTCTTATGATTGGCAAATGTATTTTTTAATCTGATATAATAGATTAGCAAAGGTCTTTCTGTGATTTAAAATTATATATAATTTTTCTACCTAATGAATTTTCTTTAGCCAAATATATTAATTTTTCCCTAAAAATCTGAATTTATATGTATTCTTAGGAGGTTTTTCTCTATTACAAGAGAATAAAAATTCTCCTAGAGCTTTTATGAGTTCATTAAAAATATTTTTACCTTTAATTCACCTAGAATTTACTTTGGTAAATGATATGAGGCAAGAGTTTTTCTCCTAATAGCTTTATGTAGGTATTTCAGCTGGTTAATAAGTTGTAAAATAATTTATAAAATTTCAAATATCACTTTCACCATATAGTAAAAATTTGTATCTACCTAGCTCGTGTCTGAATGTTCCCTTTCCGATTTATGTATTATGAATTGATACACCTTTAAAAGTTTGGTAGAATACATCTGAGTTTGTTTTTCCTTCTTTTTTTTCCCCAAAAAACATTCCAATTACTTTTGGTATCTATAGCTTGAGAAATAAAAAGCACAAATAAAATAGTTCTTGATTTAGGAAGTGAAGTTGTGTGCTAGTTAAGACACTGGCCAGGTGATTATAATGATAGACAGGAAAGGGTAAATTGGAGAATAAATAAAAAAGCTCTAATACTCATGATGGATATAAACAGATGAGGCAGGAGCAGCCGAGGTCTAGCTGCTGTCAACTTTGAGGACTAATTAAGATAATATCAGGAAAATTTTCTATGTTTTTTTCTTATCTTTCTATGCTTATTATCTGAATTTAGCTTCTTGTGGGCTGGAATCTGCTGAATTCCAGTCAATTCCTATGGGCTCTTTTATTCTAAGCCAAATAATTCTGATTATAAACCCCACTGCATTTGAGATAACCCAGATGATTATTCACATGCTTAAAAGCTTTTGAGAACTGCTGAATCTCATGTCCTTCAGGGCAGTATTGGCAATTAGAAGAGTATAATTCCACATGTTTTATCAAGTGAAATTGATTCTGGTTTTGATTTCTTCACTTGGAGATCAAAAGTATTTTCATCAGGATACATACAGCTAGCACATACTAGGAGTTCAGAATATTAAATGGCAGTTTAATTGGTATGGAGTTTCTTAGTGAAGAGTTAGTGTAGTAAGATTAAATAGCTTTAGCTAAATTAGATTTATTTTGCTTAGATTAAAGCGATTAGATCATGATCTATATTTTAGCCTCTGCTTTTCAGTCCTTGGCAATTTAGGACTATGTGATTTGTTATTAAAGGTGTCTTTAACTGATTTTCAAGATTGCCTTTTTCAATTCAATGAGAAGATATTCTTTTTTTTTTTTTTTTTTTGCGGAACCGGGGATTGAACCCAGGGGTGTTCTACCTCCGCGCTACACCTCCAGCCCTATTTTTTTTATGCTTTATTTTGAAACTGTCAAAAAGTTGCAGAGGGCCTCACTAAGTAGCTGAGGCTGGCCGCGAACCCCGATCCTCCAGTCTCCGCCTCCCAAGTCCTGGGATTACAAGTGTGTGCCACCACGTCCGGCGAGAAGATATTCTTGAGGATTTATTTTTCATCTTGTTTGAGTTTGACGTGACTCAACAACATGGAATAACATCCACGTTTACAGATGAGTTAACTTATTGGTAGACTGGCATGTATATGCTCTGTCATTTTCTGATTACTTAAAAATGCATATTTCCTTATTGTCAATACTGTTTTAAAAATGAAATACTTCTTGAAAAATGCTGAGAGTGGATAAAAAGGTTTTCACAAAAGTGGTAACTATACGAGGTGATGCATATATTAATTAGCTAGATTTAATCATTCTACAATGTACATATACTTCAAAACATGCTGCCATACATGGCCAATACATAAAATTTTATCTGTCCATTAAAAAAACAAAATCTGGGCGTGGTGGTGCACCCCTGTAATCTTAGTACTTAGGAAGCTGAGACAGGAGGATTGCAGGTCCAACGCCAGCCTCAGCAACTTAGCAAGACCCGGTTTCAAAATAAAAAAATAAAATAGGGCTGGGGTTATAGTTCAGAGGTAGACCACCCCTGGGTTCAATCCCCAGTACCCCAATAAATAAATAAATAATGAAATACTTACAAATTCTTTTCTCTTTTTCTCCAACTCTCTGTTCAGGTTAACTTGTGGACCTAAATCTTTCTAAACAAAGAATCAGAACAGTGATTCTAATGTCACAGGTATACATCTTGGTCCAGAAACTCAGATACAAAGACTATCTCATGTGATGGCTTGTTTTGTTTTATTTTATTTTATTTTATTTTTTCGGTACTGAGGATTGAACTCAGGGGCATTCTACCTCCGAGCTACATACCCAGCCCTATTTTTTATTCTTTATTTTGAAACAGGGTCTCACTAAGTTGCAAAGGGCCTCACTAAGTAGCTGAGGCTGGCCACGAACCCGGATCCTCCTGTCTCAGCCTCCCAAGTACTGGGATTACAGGGGTGCACCACCACACCCGTCTGTGATGGCTCGTTTTATATGTCATCTTGACTGGGTTATGGGATGCCAAGATAGTTGGTTAAACATTACTCTGGGTGTGTTTGTGAGGCATTTCTGGATGATTATTAACATTTGAACCAATAGACCCAATAAAGTAGATTGCCCTCCCCAATGTGGGTGGGCCTTATCCAAACATTGGAGACTTGAATAGAACAATAAAGAGCAATTAAAAAGAATGTGCTCTCTTTGGCTAACTCTTTCTGAGCTGGGACATTGGTCTTCTCCAGCCTTTGGACTTAAATTTAGACTGAAACCTACACCATTGGCTTTCTTAGTTCTCAGGCCTTTAGACTCAGACTGCACCTATACAATGGGCTCTGTGGGGTCTCCAGCTCACTGACTGCAGATCTCCATACTTCTCAGCCTCTATAGCCATAAGAGATAATTCCTTATAATAATTTTATGTATCCACCCATACATAAAACAGACTGGGTTCTGTTTCTCTGGAGAACCCAGTCTAAATACATTTCATTTTGTTGTTGTTGTTGTTGTTTTTATATCACCGTGACTTCAACTTCATGCCTCTTTTCTCATTGAACTGATGAGGAATACAACTCCCGTTTTCTTGGCATTGAAACCTAGGGCAGCACCAAGAACCTAAACCTTAAGCCAAGGAGCAAGC
The DNA here is from genome assembly GCA_004027185.1 of Glis glis. Taxonomy (NCBI): domain Eukaryota; kingdom Metazoa; phylum Chordata; class Mammalia; order Rodentia; family Gliridae; genus Glis; species Glis glis. The sequence goes on along the minus strand of PVJS01031850.1, from coordinate 16,301 downwards.
TTTCAACCTTGTTGTCATCGATCATTAACTCATCCATCGTTAGTCACTGCTAAGGTATTCATTGTCTCAGATTGCATGTTCTCTCTAGGACCAGTAGCTTTTGCATCTTTGGGGCCACCATTGGAGCAAGGGTATCTCTGATGAAGCTTAAAACTGTAAAACTACTTCCTTTCTTTAGTTTTGCTGCTTTTCCAGTGTACTTCCTGGGAATAGGACATGGGTCTACATCACCCATGTCTTCAGATATGTCTCCCTCCAATGGATTTGACTCGATAGTGTTAAGATGCCAATTTTCCCTAAACTGATCTGTAGATTCAATGCAATCCCAATCAAAATCCCAGCAAAAGTTTTTGGGGAAATTAACACACTACCTGATTTGCAGACTTCCTATAGAGTTATATACTAGTTAGGACAGTGTGATATTAGAGAAATGACACCTATTTAAATCAATGGAATAGAACCAAGAGTCCAGAAATAGACCTACAACTGTATGGACAAATGATTTTTGATTAGGAAAAAAAAAGCTGAGGAGATACAGAACAAATTCCTTGCCCTCATGCAGCTTACCTTTAAATGGGTAAGACAAAGAATTTTTTAAAGTAACAAATGCTCAAGTAATAAAATTTGACAATAGTCAATGCCATGAAGCAATAAATCAGGATAAAGATAGAGAGATTGACTTATAGGAGGGGCCACTTAAGTAGGATGAATAAAATAATTCATTGTGGAGCAGAAATGTAAACAATGAGAAGGAACAAACATGGTTGGACCTAATTTTAGATTTATTTATTCAACACATTTTGGGTTCATTTATCCTTTAAAGAAATTTTTGTTGAGCACCTATTGTGTGCCAGATATTTTTCTTGTTGCTTGGAGATAAATTTCAGTGATGGGGTGTGGCTAGAGGAGGTGGTTCTCTGGGGGCATGGCCTTGAGGACTGTGTCTGTTCCTGGCCCCTTCCTCTCTTCTTCCCAGCTGCTGAGCAGCTTCCTATGCTGAGCACTCCCTGCCACCATGATGTTTCTGCCTTGGAGCCAGCTAGCCATGGACTGAACCTTTGAAACTTTAAGCCAAAATAAACCTTTCTTCTTCTAAGTGGTTCTTGTCAGGTATCTTGGTCCCAGTGACAAAAACTGCAGGTGATGCTGGTTTCCATGAAAAATACAGTGGTCAGAAAAATTTGCTTAGAAGAGGACTTTTGAAAGGAAGTGAAAGAAGAATCATGTAGTTATGAGGGTGGCAGTGGGGTAAGTTGATCCATGATGAGGAATGAGCACGTGCAAAGGTACTGAGGTGGAGTGTACCTGCTCGTTGGCATGGAGTGTTCAGGGGGAAAGTGGAGGGAGATAAGATGGTGCACAGGGGGATTGTACAGATTCCATGGACCTCACAGGACATTGTAGGGACTTCTGTGTCTACTTAGAGATGAGAAGCCACTAGAGCAATTTGAGAAGGTATGATTTAGGTCTTGATGGGATTGCTCTGTCCTTGTGTTTTAATTTAAACTATTCTATAAAGAGAAGGGGGGAAATTGCTTTTCCAAATCAACTGTGTTTATGTTTTTGAAAGAAGGAAAAGGGAACAACAAACCACAGAAAACATAAATAAATGCGTTTTGTTCAGGAACAGGCAGCTGGGGCAATGAGTGAATCACAGAGTCACAGAATCACAGTTATGTCCAAAGTACTCAGGAAATGGCTTTGTCCCTAATTAATTATTCCATGCTGTTACACTCTGTGGAGATAAATTTAGCTGGCAGTAGGTGGAATGAGACGGGTTCTCATGAAAACATGTTTTCAGTGATATTGGCAAAGAATGCTCTATAAACTCAAAATAACTGGAACTGTGTCCTAATAGGGTTAAGACTGATGTGCCACATCCCCAGCAATGGCCACTTGGTTCCAGCTGCCTGTCCCTGAGGCATAGAGACAGAGATGTCAGTGTTTGATTTAGCAGAAGGGGTGGGGATAGTGAGGTAGAAGAGGCCGAGGAGATAGTGCAGAAAAGTAAAGCTGCTTTGGGGCTCCCACCCCCTCATGGTGATTCTGGGAGCTGACATTGGTATTATGTTAGCATATTTGCTGTGAAGGCTCATACTTGGTTAAGTTTAGCCACCAGTAAAGGGAAATTGACTTATGAGTATTAGCCCTTGGACTGTATTCATTTCATGGAGCTGAGGGAAAGTTGGTATTTTAATAGCTGTCAGTGCAACTCTTCTGAGAAGAAAACTTGTTTTGTTATTGCTTATTTAAACTCAGATGAGCCATTCGAGGGCTCTTGGACAGGGGAGGTGGTTAGAAATGTTTTGTATAATAAAGAGAGAAGAGCTTGGGCTTCATATCAGAGTGATGGAAGGGGGGTGCTGGAGGAGAATACCCTAGCCCTAGTGGAGCAGGAATTGGGGGGAGGGGAAAGAAATCCTGGTCACAAGGGCTAGGGCTTGAGACCACAATGGTGTCAGGGAGACGTTCTTTTGGGGATGATGGCCTAAGAGCTTTTGAGAAGAAGGATGTTTAATAATGTTTCAGTGGTTTGCAATGCAGTGGTGAGACCGCATCCTCCTTGCCCCAGACACTCACTAAAAGACTGGGACTCTGGGGTCCTGGGGTGTAGAAGGAGTGGAAGGATTGAAGAAAAAGAGGATGGTTGCATGTTGGGGTTAGTGGGGGCTAAAAGAGAAGAGGATAGCAATGGCAGCATGAGACATAGAGTCAAGATGGACCAAGAGGTGACTGAGAGAATAAGCCACCCAAAAGCATTAGAAATATTTGTTGGGAAGGACTCTGCTATATTTGGGTTGAGATTCAAGCCAGGTATATCTGTCTCTCTTTCTATATATGTCAGTGGACTTTGGGACACTGAGGTAGTGATCTTTGGGGTATATGGGTGTGTTATTAGCCAGCACTTTGCTACTTTTAAGAATTTGTGATTCTGCCATAAAAGAAACTATTATTTGGAAAAAGAGGGTTTAAGAATTTAATGAAATTAACAACAAGACTATTTGTAAGAGCTCAAACCTGGAAATAGTCCAAATGCTCAACAGTATTATTGATAAGTAAATGGTGGAATTTTTATGTGATCAAATACTGCACAGCAATAAGAATAAATGATCTACAAACACATGCAAAGTATGAACCAATAAAATCACAGAAGAGGTTATAATTAAAAGCAGTTTTATTCAGGTGCAAAACAGATTTGCAAGTCGGGGAAACAGAGGTTCCCCTAGGGACTGAATGAGTGCTCTGCCGGAGAAAGAGCACTTGGTTCTTCATGACAAGGAGGATTGGGTATGTTCAGATTAGCATTCTCTGAGAGGTTATAATCAGACATGAGGCAAGTTTGATGTTTGGAGATGGATGTAAATCACAGTGATTGTAAATTTTGTAAGTCCATTGGAATGTCCAGGTCAGGAGGCCAAAAGGCCATTCATGTATATTTCAAACCTTGCAAGGTATTGTTAGAATAAATTTCAGAAATTTATTCCTTCTAGCAGATTCTGTTCTTGACACGGCAATATGCCCCCCTCAGTAAATTTCTAAGGCTCAGAAAAGGAATTTTTGCTCTCTTTTTGATGATTCTCTAGCCATTTTGGCTTTTAAAGGTCTGATTTTTAAAAATTTTTAAAAATCTCAAAAGCATAATGTGGTTTGGAAGAAAAGATCCAAATGAGTATATATTACATGATTTCCATTTATATACAGTCAAAAACTAGGCAAAATGACTCCATGCTGTGAGAAGTCAGAATAGCGCTTCCTCGGGGCTATAGTAACAGCAGGAGTGTGGAGGGGCTATAGGGATGCTGGAATGTTCTGTTTCTTCATCTAGTGATGGTTACCCAGCGGTCTTAAGTTTATGAAAGTTTATTAAGTTATACACTTACAACATGGACACTTTTCTATATCCATAGGACTTTAGTTGAAAAATAAACAAAAAATAAATAGCAACAAAAACCCCACCTTGGTTTTTTTAATGTTCATTTATTGGTGCATTGTAATTATACATTTTGATATATGTCAGGGTATGAACACCATACATGCACACATTGAACATTCAGCCCTCCCTCCAATCCCACCCCATTCCCTCCCCCTTCCCTCCCCTTCATGCTCCGGATAGTGATTCTTATAGGTTTGTGTATGTACATCATGTGCTATAGTGTGTTTCCCTCCACCCTCCTCCCAACTCCCTCAGTTAGGTCACCTTCTTTGTCCATCTAAAGATTTCTTCTTCTTCCCTTCTAAGTCCCATTCTATCTAGCTCCCACAGATTAGGGGGAACATCCGATTTTTTACTCTTAGTGACTTACTAATATCACTTAGCATGATGTTCTCTAGTTCTCTCCATTTCCCTGCAAATGATGTGATTTCGTTCTTTGTGGCTGTGTAAAATATCCCACCTTGGTTTTTAATGAAGTAAGTATACCTACAGAAACTTTAAAAAATATCACCAACATGAAATTCTACTCAATTCAGCATCCATTATGGAGGATTACCCTACATGGGAGACAGTATGCAGATCTGTCCACAGGAGCCTGTGATGCAGGGACTCTGGGAATCGCTGGCCTGTGGAGAGACAGCACCAACCCCCATCCTGAGGACCTCATGTTGTAAAGCAGAGATAGGCATGCACAAATGAATAGCGGTAGTCTGATTCTGGATGTATGGCTGGTTATGCTAACTCTTACCACTTGTTCAAACATTGTAATATAAAGATAAATGGTAGAAAGTCTGAAAAGGAATACACTATCGATTGCATTCTTTATTCTTATTTACTTAGAAACTCCAAGAGAATCTACGAACTGTTGGAAAAATATGACTTTTTTTAAGCTTACTAAAAATCAAGATCAATATAAAAAAATCCATTGCTTTCCCACATACCAGTAACAACTGATTAGAAAATGCAACATTTCAAATTTTAATGGGAACAATTACCTGTATTATGTATAATATAAATATAAAATTATAGATTATAAACTGGGTGCAGTGTCACATGCCTGTAATCCCAGTTCTTGAGAGGCTGAGACAGGAGGATTACAGATCTGAGGCAAGACTCAGCAACTGAGTGAGACCCTCAGCAATTTGGCAAGATCTTTTTCAAAATAAAAAATAAATTAAAAAAAAGGGCTGGGAGTGTAGAGGTAGAATGCTCAAAGGTAGAATGCCCCTGGATTCAATCTCTAGTGCCAAAAAATTTATAGATTCTAATATATATGCATATATGTCAGAGAGATAAATATTACTGAGATGCCTAATACTTAGAGAAAATTTTCAAAAATTTGTTACATGACAATAAGCTCTGAGTATACAGAAAGATATACTATGTTTACATAGTAAGGGATAAAGTTGTAAGCACGTACTAAATATCAAATAAATGCTAGAATGAGTGAATATTAGCCTTTTTTCTTATCCTTTCTTCATATAACACCTGAAATAGTACTAGCCTGGCACATGGTAGGGACTCAAAAAAATATTGAAGGGAAGAAAACAAAAGAGTGCAGGAAGGGATAAATAAGTTTATTTAAAAGTGACAAGTGTGACCCTGGGTCAAAAAACTACTAAACATTTTGAATTCTCTGCATCCCATAACAGTTTTTACTTTTACATCTTGCTTTATTGATGTGCTAATGTGCACCTGTATAGCCGCTCACAGTTTGCAAAGCTGTATCATTTACATGCGTCTGTGTGTCCATGTAATGGTGTGAAATAGCAGCCACGTCACTGGAGAATCTCCAGGCTCTCGGGAGCTGAGGGACTTGCCTTAGATAAGAAACAACCTGTTACTCAGACCTAAGTTTTCTGACTTCAAGGGTAGTGAACTGTCCATTCAGTGCCAACCTACATGGGGCAGTTTCGAGAGTGGACGTAGGTGCCATTCGTTATGCTGAGACAACAGGTGTAAATTGGGACTGTCCTGGGCACACCTAAGGTGTGGCTACTTTACCTATGGACTACAACTGACATAAGTTACCGTCTTTATGGACAACACAGCTCAAAAAGCCTTTGACAAGCCATGGATATTATAAAAGCTGCTCCTCGCTGTGTTTAATGTGTTTTTGATTGACTTTTGGATAGAGTCAATCAAAACCTGAGATTAGGGTTTTGTGTGTTTGCTTTGTTTTGTGGTGCTGGGGACTGAACTCAGGGGTTGCTCATGCTAAGCAGATTCCTTACCACTGAACTATACACCTCCAGCCCTAGGGTTTCTTTTTCTTTTTTTGGTAAAAGGAATGTCATATGCTTAGAGAGGTTGGTTTTAAATACACTGCATATTGGTTAAATACACTGCTATCATTCTTCCTTTTGTCCTTCTAACCTCGAATGGCATCTCACATTTCTGTGTCTACTACAGTGAGAGTAAGATATCACTGGGTGCTGGCTGTAATGTTATCTTCCATCGTAAAGTGTTTTATAATGTGAAGATAATGTGTAGGTCTGTGGGTAAACTGATTACGAAGATCAATCATTACTTATTTTTCTCAGAGCTTTTAGTATTTACATTAGCTGAAGATGGGGTTTTCTTTAACTGTAAATCTTTCAGTGTATTAGCAATTTTAAGTAAGGATCTTGAACCTGTAAAAATTTGGACTATTTTTTGTTTTTTATTTTTTGGTGCTAGGGATAAAACCCAGGGCATTGTGCATGCTAGATATGTGTCCTACCACTGAGCTATATCCCAGTCCCTCAGCTTAAAATAGAAGATTTAATCAATTGCTCAGTTATGTTTTTAAATTAACTTTAGCAGGTAAAACTCTCTTGACATTATAGGAACATAAATGATCAAATATGCAGATTTAACATAATGTGGTCCATCTTGGCGAATGTTCCATGTGAGCTTGAGAAGAATGTGTATTCTGCTGTTGTTGAGTGAAATAGTTTACAAATACCAGTTATATCCAGTTAATTGATGATGATGTTGAATTCAGCTGTATCCTTACTGATTTTATATCTGCTGGATCTGTTCATTTCTGGCAGAGGAGTGCTGAAGTCTTCAATTATGATAGTACATCCATTCATTTCTCTTTGTATCTTTATCAATTCTTTGTTGTTAGGTACATACATGTTAAAGATTAATATGTGTTTTTGGAGACTTAGCCTCTGTATTGATATTTAATACACCTCTTTTTCCCTGATAACTTTTGTGTTTAGAAGTCTTCTCATACTGAATTTAATATAGCTACCCCATTGTTTTTTTGATTGGGGTTAGCATGGTACATCTTTATCCATTTACTTTTAATCCATATAAGTCTTCATATTTAAAGTTTCTTTTAATCCATATAAGTCTTCATATTTAAAGTTTTCTTATAGAGAGCATATAGTTGGGTCTAGTTTTTTTGATCCACTCCAGCAATCCTTGTCTTTGATTGGTTCATTTAGGCCATTGATATTAAGTCATTATTAATATTATTGGATTAATATCTGCCATATTTGTTATTGTTTTCTGTTTATTGCCCTTGTTCTTTGTTCAGTATTGTCTTCTACTCTTTTGCTATCTTTTATGGATTTGAGTATTGTACATAATCTCATTTTCTCTTCTTTCTTAGCATTTCCCCCCCCCCCTTTTTTTTCTTCTTCTTTTTCTTCACTTTTTAGTGGCTGCTCTGGAGTTTGCAATATAAATATACAACCTCACTTTCAAATAACACTATATTCCTCATGAGTACTATGAGTACATTATAAAAACAAAATAACCTAATTCTTCCCTCCTATCCCTTGTATTATTGCTGTTATTCATTTCACTCATATCTAAGCATACATAGGAACATAGATAGGAACATAGGAATGTGTACACACACACACACACACACACACACACACACACACACATGATATAATCCCACTATTTCCAAATTAAAAAAAAATAAGGCTAGGGGTGTAGCTCAGAGGTAGAATGCCCCTGGTTTAATCCCCAGCACCACACACACACACACGCACACGCACGCACACACACACAAAGATTTTAGCTTCATTTATTCTTTTTCTTCTCCTTTTGGCATTCATATTATGCATATGTTATATTTTTATTGTTGTCCCACAGTTCTTGAATATTCTGTTCTACTTTTTTCAGTCTTCATTCTCTTTGCATTTTCAGGTTTGGAAGTTTTTATTGATAGATTCCCAAGTTCAGAGAGTCTTTCCTCAGCCACGTCCAGCCCACAAATAAGCCCATCAAAGGCATTCTTCATGTCTGCTTCAGTGTTTTTCTCTTGCATTTCTTTTAGTTCTTTCTTTTTTGCTTAAATTCCCCATTTGTTCTTGCATACTGTCTGCTTTATCCATTAGAGCCCCCACATAGTAATCATAGTTGTTTTATCTTTATTTTTATTTATTTTTTGTGGTACTGGGGATTGAACTCAGGGGAGTTCTATCTCTGAGCCACACCTCTAGCCCGATTTTTCTATCTTTTATTTTTGAAAAAGGGTCTAAGTTGCTGAGGGCCTTGCAATCCTCTTGTCCTAGCCTCCCAAGTACTGGGATTACAAGCATGCATCACCACACCCAGCTATAGTTGTTGTTTTAAATTATTTGTCAGATATTTCAACATCCCTGCCATGTTTGGTTCTGATGCTAATTCCATCTCTTCACATTGTGTTTTTGTCTTTTAGTATGCCTTGTATTTTTTTTCTTGATGGCTGGACCCAATGTGTGGGGTAAGGAACTGTTGTAAATAGGCCTTCAGTGATATGACAGTGAGGTATAGGGGAGGGGAAGCATTCTACTCCTATGATTAGGTCTCAGTCTTTTAGTGTGCCTGGGCCTCTGAACTGGGAAACAAACAGTGTTTCTGAGTTTTTTCCTTTCCCTTTGGTGTGGATCAGGAAGGAGGAGGCTAGAGTTCGTGTTTCCTTTCTCCCAAGTCAGGCCATAATAAAGTACCAGTAGGTTAGGCTCTGGTTAACTAGTTTCCTCAGAAGGTGGACCTTGTTTGGAAGAACAAAGTGCTCTGGTGTATTTCAAAATGGTTCCTTTTCTTCCCTACAGCCTTTGCCAGAAACACAGGGTACTTTTCTCCAACATTAACTGTGAGAACCCCACCAAGCTCTTACAGGTTAAGCACTCAAAAGCATGAGGGCCCTCCTGTGACTGGGTCCTCCTGGAGTTTCTAACAGTTGGGTTTGTGGACACCTAGCTTCCAGCAATTCACCCTTTATGGTTCAAGTTTTCCTACTCCAGCATGGGTTCCTGCAGAGGTTTCTACTTTTCTGTGTGTTGTGATTCTCTGAAACTACCTGTCTGTCTCCAACACTGGGGGCAATGGGTCACCTGTGTCCTCACTTCTTTTATGGATCTAAAAAGAGTTGTTGGATTTCTCATTTGTTCAGCATTTTACTTATTGTTAGTTAGGATGGAATGGCAACTTCCAAATTCCTCACATGCAGAACCAGAATCCATCTCTTGAAAAGAGATGGCCCAGTACCATCTCTTGAAAAGACTGTGTTTCTCCTTTGAATTGCCTCTGCATCTTTATAAAAAGGAAATTTAATGATTTCTGTGTGGGTCTATTTCTGAGCTTTCTAATCTGTTTCATTGATTTTATTATGTCTACTATTTCTCCAATACCACGCTGTTTTGACTAATGTAACTCTATCTATAATAGGCCGGGAAATCAGATGGTATGTTGGCTTTCATTTAAAAATCCTGCTGAGATTTTAACTAGAGTTGTATTGAATCTGTAGATTGGTTTGGGGAAATTGACATCTTGACAATATTGAGTCTTGCAATTCATGAATATGATGTGTTCCATTTGCTTAGGTCTTTTTTGATTTCTTCAGAACTTGCACATATATTTATCTCCAAGTATTCTGTGCTATTATGATATTTAAAAGTTTGAATTTATAATTGTTCATTACTAGTATGTTTTTTAGTGTTGGGGAACACAAGGAAGGCCTCATGCATGCTAGGCAAGTACTCTATCACTGAGCTACACCCCTAACACTGACTTTAAAAAAAATTGATCATTTTGAGTTAGGGAAGTCTTTAAGACCACCCCCAGTTTCAGTAATTCACTAGGACTTACAGAACTCAGCAAAGTTGTCATATTTATGGTTTATTACAGTGAACAAATATAGATTAAAGTCAGCAATGGACAAAAAAGCATATATATCAGGTACAGAGCTTTAAGGTGTTCTTTCCATTGGAGTCGTATGGACAGAACTTATTTCCTTCAGCCATCATGTATGAAAATATGCACAGAGTATTGCAACCAGGAACTTCACTGAAATCCTTTGCATCCAGAGTTTTTTTTTTTGCGGTACCGGGGATTGAGCACAGGGGCGTTCTACCTCCACGCTACGCCCCTGGCCCTATTTTTTTATACTTTATTTTGAAACCGGGTCTCATGAAGTTGCGGAGGGCCTCACTAAGGAGAGAGAGAGGGAGAGAGAGGGAGAGAGAGAGGGAGAGAGAGAGAGAGAGAGCGAGAGAGCGAGAGAGCGAGCTGAGGCTGGCTGCGAACCCGGCATCCAGAGTTTTTATTGGAGGTCAGATACCCAGACGTGGCTGACCAGCTGCATGGCTTCCCTTAGTCTCCAGCTCCTCCAGAGAGGTTAGGCTAATACCTTGTAGCTCAAGATGCCCACCACAAATCACATTGTTAGCACAGATCATCCAGAATGGTAGACCCCCATGCTAAGTCATACTGTTAGCCTAGACTTTTTGGCGTGGTCCAAGACCCCCAGACAAACAAGGGTACTCTGATGAGGCAGGACATTCCAAGGGCTTAGAGATTACCTTCCAGGAGCCAGAGATAAAGTATCAAAACTTTCTTAGGAAAAGGTTAATCCTTGACTGACCAATGATAGTGAGCATTTTTTCATGTGCTTATTGGCCTTTTGCATATCTTTGGAGATATATATTTAGATCCTTTGCCCATTTTTAAATTCGGTTATTTGTTTTCTTATCATTGAATTGTGAGTTCTTTATATATTCTAGATGCAAATTTTTTATCAGATAAATTATTTGCTTAGATAAATAAAAGACGAAAAAACTTTAAAAAATGAGGAAAAAACTAGTTCTGGTTATCCAGTTTGGCTCTAATGTAAATTAAAATACAAATGTTTATTCTAAAAAATAAGGCCGGGCGTGGTGGCGCACACTTGTAATCCCAGTACTTTGGGAGGCGGAGACCGGAGGATCCGGGTTCGCCGCCAGCCTCAGCTCCTTCTCTCTCCCTGTCTCTCTCTCTCTCTCTCTACTTAGTGAGGCCCTCCACAACTTCGTGAGACCCGGTTTCAAAATAAAGTATAAAAAATAGGGCCGGGGTGTAGCGCGGAGGTAGAACGCCCCTGGGTTCAATCCCTAGTACCGCAAAAAAAAAAAAAAAATCTAAATATTTAGAGTTTTCCTCCCTAAAAAATAAGCAGTTGTAATGTCTGATGTACAGTTTTCCTCAAGGTGACAAGTGGCCACCTAAATCATTTTATTTAGTGTCAGCTTTGACTGGTGGACTCTGCCTCAGACATCCCCTGCTGTATAAGCTTTCATATTTGTGTCTATCTTGTGGTCTATTGCTCACTGGCATAAAATATATATGTTTTGTTTTAAAATCTAAAACTTTAAATCTGGCACAATGCTTAGTACCATGTCAGCAAAAAATAAGATACCTGGTGTGGAGAATGCAGAAGCAAGGTAATGTTTGCCTAGGAAAGGTCTAAGGGTCATGAAAAACCATGGTCGGACTGATGAGCTGGCTGGAAGCAGCCCGCTCCTCCAAGGCAAACATTGCTAAGTCTCTTGCAGGTGCTTATTCCCAAATATCCACTTGTCAAACACTGTCTCAAGGATCTTCTGAACATCTTCAGCGGCTTTATTGCTAACCACTATCTCAATGACTCTACAATTGTTCTGCAGCCAGCCAAGTTAAACATTAACCTCTAGCCTTTGCTGCATGTATACTAGTTAAATTTTGCCTCTCAAGTGCTGCATGTATGCAGGAGCATCCATACCTCAACCTCCCCCCTCAAGAATGAATAAAAGCTGTGGACCAGTGTCCAGCGGAGTCTTCGCCAAAGAGTGAGGTCCCCTGGCCTGCCCCTCTCAATCTGAAAAAAAAAAATTATTTGCAAGTAGTGTCTCCCATTGTGGGTGTCACTATTCTCTTTTGACTTTCTTGATGCTATCCTTGGAAGCACAAAAGTTAAATTTTGATGAAGTCCAGTTTATCACTTTTTCTTTGGTTGCCTATACTTTTAAAACTATCTATTTAATTTCTTTGATATAGTTTGAAAACTGAAGTTGATGCTAACATTTATACCCAATCTCAGTGGCTCTCAGCAGCTTGAGTTTTGAGCCCTTAAAGCTCAGTGGCAAATTCTTCTCCCTGCTGTGTGGCTTGGACATGCATGAGTTACCCCATAATATATGAATGCCCATAGAGTTTGGGCCTATGCAACTTATGTGGTGAGTCGACGGAAATGTGCCAACAGTGTGACACTGCTCACCTGCAGAGGGCCATAACCGCTGACAGATGTCTTCAGGGTAACCTTTTTGACCCATGAGGTCAGAACTTCAGATTTAATGACATTCCTTGGCTGGAGCAACCACAGTGCTGAGGATAGATTTGATCGTGATCCCCAAACCTTAAATTTATTTATTTATTTATTTATTTATTTAGACCAGGCCTTGCTATATTCCCCAGGCTGGCCTGAAATTCCTGGACTTCAGCAATCCTCCTACCTCAGCCTGGGATTATAGGTGTAGGATACCATGGCCAGCATGAAATTAAAGAACTTAATCCATAATGTGGAACAAATTAGGGTGATAGTGTGGGGAGTCTTTCTGTGTGCACTATAGGAGGCTCCTCCTGCTCACTCACCTCGTTGGGTCACCATGGTAGTATCTTTGTTTATTCTGTTTTGAATATTCTGTCTTACATATATCTGATTTTCTGGCTTATATTAATTTCCTTTTTCTCTGAAGAACTTCTCTTAACATTCCTTTCAAGAGAGATGTCCTGGTGACTGAGTCCCTCAATTTTTGTTTGTCCTATATGTACTCTTTCTCTTTTGAAAGATAATTTCCCTGAATATAGAATCATAGGTTAGTGGGGTTTTTCTTTCAACATTTCATTTTATACCACTCTATTCTTGTTGGGATGGTTCTTAAAGAGAAGTCCATTGTAATTCTTGTCTTGTTACTCTGTATAGATTCCCAAAGTTGGTGATACTGCCCTTGGTGTGGGGGCTGGAATGATCCAGGGAGGCAGCCAGTAGCGTCTGGTGCAACTAGGGCATATTGAATAAAAGTAAGGGGGTGGTGGAAGCACCCATGGGGGAGCTGAGTCATTTTTCTTTTCTATTCTCTACAGGTAAGATCCCCTCCTACTCCCGCTTCCCCACCCATAGCTTCTTCAAAGATTTTCTTTTTCTTTTTTAAATTTTCTGCAGTTTGTCTAATATGCCTGAGTATAGATATTTTTTGACATTTATCCTATTTGACATTCTTTGAGTTTCCTGGATCTTTAGTTTGGTGTCTATCATTAATTTTGGAAAATTCTCAGCAAACGCAACGTTGCCTCAATTATTTTTTTCTGTTCTCTACTTTTTCTCTTTCTGTTATTCTCCTACCTATGTTACCCTTCTGTAATTGTCCTATGGTTTTTGGATATTTGTACCATTTTTTCCTTCAGTCCTTTTTCTTTTTGGGGAAGTTTCTATTGACACATCTGCAGTTTCACCAATTCTTATCTCAGCCCTGTCCAGTCTACTGATGAGTCCATCTAAGGCATTCTTCATTTCTAGTAGTGAGAGATAATTTATAGGTAAAAGGAGCTGATGTAAATATGCATTTAGTGTGAGGTTTTATGTTTATCTGCTTAGGAGCTCAGTATGTATTCTTGTCTCTCTTGTATGGGTAGAGAGATTTTTTTGTTCTTACTCCCCTCCCCCAGCTCAAAAAGCTCTTAATCTGTACCCCAACGACAACAGTTTGCTCTTCCCAGTTTGTGACTCAGGCCCCTTGATGGTGAAGTTTACTAAGATGCTGGCATGCAGAAAATCACCCACTGTGTTGCCAGTAATCCTTGCTGAGATGTCAGCCGGCCAGGGTGCTGCTAAAATCTCTGGGAAGTTGATCTCTGGGAGTCATCCTTCAGGGTGCTGCTAAGACTTGCTGGGAAGCCGCTGTAGGGATGTCACTGCAATGTGCTTGGGAGTGGCCCTGCGGGATTCTGACCAAGCTTTCTAGAAAGTTACCCTTTGGGGTGCCAGCAAAACTGACTAGGAAAGCACCTTTTGCCTATCTCACAACTACTGGTAGCTGTGTATGACCAGAACCAAAAACAATACAACAACAATAAAAAAACCTAACATACAACAAATCAGAAAGAAATAAGGGAAGAAAAAAGAAATGCAATCAGACCAGAAAAGTGGAGCCTCTTCTTTCTGCAGCATATTTCCAGTACCTTCTACTGACAAAGCTTGACACTGTACAACTAGCAAATGAGAAATGTTCATAGGATTCGGCTCTGGTATCCAAACCAGGGCAAAGAAGGGTGACTGTAGACCCAAAGGCAATAGAATGAGAACAGGTACAATTTCCTACTACAAGTAGAATATATTCCAATTCTTTGCCAAGGCCTGTCATGCTCTACCCTTTGCACACTTGTTTAGCCTTATCAGTAGGCTACTTGCCCACTCCACGTTGTTTGAGCCATTCCCTCTGTGATTTCAACACTCTAGGCTCATCTTCCCTGACAGCCTTTGCCCTTGGCACAGTGTCTCCTCATGCCTTTGTATAGCTAACTATAATAATATTTTGATCTTTGTTAAATGCCACCTCCTCATTAGGACTTCATTGACCACATCATCTAAAATACAGCCAAGTGTCTCTAAGACCCGCTGCTGTTTTCCTGTTTAGTTTTCTTCATATTACTTATTACTAAATTATATATTTTTTAAATCATGTTCCCCTATTACATAATATAAGCCAAATGAGAGCCTGAACCTAATTCATATTATACAAGAAGAGTACCTGGTGCTAGGGCTGTAGCTCAGTGGTAGAACACTTGCCTGGCATGCATGTGGCCCTGGGTTCTATCCCTAGCACCACAAAAAAGTAGAATGAGAATAAGATGGCTTCCGAAAAAAAAAAAAGAGTACCCATCATGCAGTGATTGCAAAGTAGTTGTTGAATGGATGATGATACTCATATTTATTGGTGCATTGTAATCATACATCTTGATGAGTTGATGATACTCATTTTATAGCAAGACACTCTAAGTCTCAGAGAGATAAAGTGACTTCCCCAAGGTCACATCCAGAAAGTGCCAGAGTGAGGATTCCCCTCAGGTCTGCCTGATCATGGTGCCTCTGATCATCATTGCTCTGCTCCTCTGCCTCCCTGAGTCCTGAGAGTGCATCTTTGTACATGGTGTAGTGGGTTTTCTGAAATAAACTAGCTCCTGCTTTGGTCTGTGTTCCATCTAAACTATACGACATCTCTTTACCCATATTTTCTTTCACAAGGTATGGGTCTGGCTCTGTATCTATGTGTGCATAGATACAGAGCCAGGTACACACACACACACACACACGCACCCAACCCTGAATGATACTGTGTTAAATACCTTTTAGAGAAGGAATCATTACAGAAAGGAGCCATAGAACTCTTCACAGAAAAGATTACCTTTGGAATACTTTGAAAAATTAGAGATTGAGTATTGGGTGGATAAATACATATAGAATGGATGACGACACCCAGATTCTGTTTTCTAATACTACTCTCCAATAAAATAAGCCAGGGCTCTTAAGAGAAATGGTCCATTTTAGCACTGGGGCAGGAAATATAAAGATAAGCCCAAAGTACCAGAAAGCAATGACGTACTCAAAAAGCAAACAAGCAATCAATAAATAACCCACACAATTATGGGGACATAGTAAATGGGAATAGTTCCTAATGAAACTCTTTCCAATGGAAAGAATTCATAATGGCCAAAGTTAGAAAAATTTGAGCAACAAAATCAATAAAGTAGTATTGGATTATAACCCAAAGTGTAAAATAAACATCCACGAGTCTATCTCTACTGGTGCAAGTAAATGATTGAAAAAAATAAAGGAATAGGGAGAAAAGACAAATCTCCCATACAGAAAAATTCCAAATATTTCTGTAGATGCTCTGTCCTCAGGGAGGTGCAGCACAATTCTCCGCTCCTTACTGTGGAGTGTACGTGGTGAACTCCTTTAAAGAGTACAGTATGGAGGGGGAAAGAAGATGAATTTTACAATGGAGAAACCTGACAGACACCACCTCAGCCAGGAGTTCAAAGTCAACATCAACAGTGTGTATTCTTTCTTTTTTTTTTTTTTTTT
>PVJS01031849.1:0-23139 GCA_004027185.1 Glis glis | reverse complement strand
GCTGGCCGCGAACCCGGATCCTCCGGTCTCCGCCTCCCAAAGTACTGGGATTACAAGCGTGCGCCACCACGCCCGGCTCCCACCCCATATTTTGACACAGGGTCTCATAAGTTGCTGAGGACCTTGCTAAGTTGTTGAGGCTGGCCTTGAATCTAATATCCTCCTGTTTTAGCATCCCAGGTACTGGGATTACAGGCATGCACCACCACGCCCAGCTTTACATTGCTTTTCAAGTGTAAAACCTTTATGTATATAACCACTTATTTCCAATAAATTGTATGGAGTAACATATTGGAATTATTTTATAGGTCCCAGACTACTATGACATCATTAAAAAGCCCATTGCCTTAAATATAATTCGTGAAAAAGTGAATAAATGTGAATATAAATTAGCATGTAAGTAATTTAGCTTTTCCTTTGATAATTATTTTTGTGTAAGAGGTAGAGGCTGCTTTTTTGTTTTGTTTTAAATGTTGTGTGTTAATGGTAGTTGTGTAGATGGCATCCCAAGAGATCCCCTAAAATGGTTACCAGTGCATATGAAGATGAAAGATGGATTAGAGTTGAAATAATTTATAGAATCCGGTCTTATTAAAAAGAGGTACTTTAGCCGGGCATGGTGGCACATGCCTGTAATCCCTGTACTTGGGAGGTGAGACAGGAGAATCGCAGGCTCGAGGACAGTCTCAGCAAGTAGTGAGACTCTCATCAACCTAGCAAGACCCTGTTTACAAATAAGAAATAAAATCAGACTGGGGATATAGCTTGAAGGTAGATGCCTGTGGGTTCAATCCACAGTACCACAAAAAAAAGGTACTTTATAATTATATATGTAGTTACATAATTGCATACTTTCAATAAAAGTGTTTAAATACTTAAATGAATTTAAGTTCAAGTTCTGCTACCTTGTTTCAGAATCTTCTTTTTCTTTCTTTTTTTTTTTTTTTTTGGTATGCGTGGTACTGGGGGTTGAACCCAGGGGCATTCTACCTCTGAGCTACATCCCAACCCCAGCCCTATTTTTTTTAATTCTTTATTTTGAAAGAGGGTCTCACTAAGTTATGGAGGGCCTCACTAAGTAGCTGAGGCTGGCCGCGAACCTGTGCTCCTCCTCTCTCAGCCTCTCAAGTACTGGGATTACAAGCATGTGCTACCACACCCAGTTTAGAACCTTCTTTTTCTAAAGAAAAAGTAAGCTTCCATTTTCTTAATGAACTGGGCATGGTGGTGCACGCCTGTAATCCCAGTACTTGGGAGGCTGAGACAGGAGGATTGCAGGTTTGAAACCAGCCTCAGCAGTTTAGTGAGGCTCTCAGAAACCTAGTGAGACCCTGTTTCCAAATAAGAAATAAAACCGGTCTGGGGGTGTAGCCCAGAGGTAGAATGCCTCTGGGTTCAATCCCCAGTACCAAAAAAAAAAGAATTCCTAGTCCATTTTCTTAATGAAGTTTCCATATGTGATACAAACAAAAATTGTATTTATAATTTTTGTACCTTCATTCTAATCTTGTTTGTTTCCTTTTCTCTCTAGCTGAGTTTATTGATGATATTGAGTTAATGTTCTCGAACTGCTTTGAGTACAACCCTCGTAACACAAGTGAAGCAAAAGCTGGAACTAGGCTTCAAGCATTCTTTCATATTCAGGCTCAAAAGCTTGGACTCCATGTCACAGCCAGTAATGTGGACCAAGTTAGCACACCACCAGCTGCCAAGAAGTCACGAATCTAACTCTGGCCTTCTAAAGGATATATCAGAGGAAAAACGAATTGTTCGTGGAAATGGAACATTAAATCATGCTCTAAAGCAGATGTATGTATAAAGCAATAGCTGATTGGCCACACTGAAGTGTGGTCTGCACTATAATCTCAATTTTAATATTAAGCACTCAGGAGAATGTAGGAAAGATTTCCTTTGCTACAGTTTTGTTCAGTATCTAATAAGTTTGATAGATGTATTGGATACAGTACTGGTTTACAGAAGTTTTTGTACATTTTGAGATCATTCATGTGTCCAGATATCTTGGAAAATATTTTTTCACCTATGACTTATTTTGTCATTAATAGTTTTTTAGAAGTTGTGGTTTTAAGGGAGATTTATCTACACAGATGAATCTTCTGCTATAGCACAGTTTAGAAAAATGTGTCTCTGTCTTAAGAATTGTTTAATAAGCACATCCTTTCAACACTACACATGAATGAATCCAATTTTATATCCTTGAAGTGCTGTACCAGTGCTGGCTGGAGGTATTAAGTCTGAGTTTATTAACTAGATATTTATTTAGCATTCAAAGTAATTTGTGAATTTGTTTTGTATTTATAAAATTTATACTTGGAAAATGTTCTTTAATTTTTTAAACATTTAACTGTGTTTTGTTTTTATTTCTCTAACTTCCTTAATCATCAATCAGAAAAAGGTATTACCCTCCCCTGCCCCTGACAGTTCTTTCAGTTTTACAGAACTGTATTATAAGTTCCTATGTACAACTTTTTAAGTATACAAATAAAGTGCTACATTTTTTCAAGTATTCTGAATTTCTGGAATTTTTACAAATCAAAACTAGACTTCTAGCCGGGCGTGGTGGCGCACGCTTGTAATCCCAGTACTTTGGGAGGCAGAGACCAGAGGATCCGGGTTTGTGGCCAGCCTCAGCTCTCTCTCTCTGTCTCTCTCTCTCTCTCTCTCTACCTAGTGAGGCCCTCCGCAACTTCGTGAGACCCGGTTTCAAAATAAAGTATAAAAAAAATAGGGCCGGGGGTGTAGCGCGGAGGTAGAACGCCCCTGCGTTCAATCCCCGGTACTGCAAAAAAAAAAAAAAACTAGACTTCTGTATATGACATGTGCAGATCATAAGAACCAACATTTTATTGTGCCTGAGTCTCTAGAGCAGTAATTTGCCTCATTTTCTGCCCAACCTCTTGAGAATAATAGTGATATTCTTTTTTTGTTTGTTTGTTTTTTGTTTTTGTTTATCAGCAACTTAACGAGGCTGTCAGCAACTTAGGAAGACCCTGTTTCCAAATAAAAAATTAAGTGGGGCTGGGGGGTATAGCTCAGATGAGTTGAAGACTCAAGTGGATTTTTTTTTAATATTTGCCCAAGATCACAAAGTATACTAGGAGTACTTCCAGGAAGATAATATGCAAATTTATTTATGTGAACAGCATAAAAGGGTGAGCAAATGGGAAAGCAGAATGTATATGATCAGGTACATTCATATCAGATGATTGTGTGTGTGTGTGTGTGTGTGTGTGTGTGTGTGTGTTTACTGGGGATCGAACTCAGGGGCATTCTACCTCTGAGCTACATCCCCAGCCCTTTTTTTATTTTTTGCTTTTGAAACATGGTCTCACTAGGTTGCTGAGAGTCTCACTATGTTGTTGAGGCTGACCTCAAACCTGCGATCTTCCTGCCTCAGCCTCCCAAGTACTGGGATTACAGGCATGCACCACCACACCTAGCTTTCATTGGTAGTTCCTAAGGATATGTCCTCATATTATTTGCCTATGTGTTGTCAGAATATATACTGAAGAGTGTCTAGAAAAGAGTACTAGAAAAGCATTGTCTCCCAAGCTTTTGATAAAAAATATATTAAGGAAGTATCAATAGAAAAATAGATTAGCCAGGTGTGGTGGCGCACACTTGTAATCCCAATACTTGGGAGGCTGAGACAGGAAGATCACAGATTCAAGGACAGCCTCAGCAAGTAGCGAGACTCTCATCGACCTAGTGAGACCCTGTTTCAAAATAAAATTTAAAAATAGGGCTGCCTTTCTGTGCCATGTACTTCTTTCCTACTACTCTTCCACTGCTTCAAGTTTTTCCTCTGTGAAGTCAAGGTGAGAGTCTGCAGAGTATTGCAATTTGTCTTACTGGATGACATGACAATGATGTCTCTTAGGACAAACAAAGATTAAGGGTCCACCAGTTAGACCATGTCTTTTTGTGTGTGTGTGTGTGTGTGTGTGTGTGTGTGTGTGTGTGGTACTGGGGATTGAACCCAGGGGCATTCTACCTTTGAGCTACACCCCCAGACCAATATTTTATTCTTCATTTTGAAACAGGGTCTCAGTAAGTTGCAGAGGGCCTCAGTAACTGAGGCTGGCCGCGAACCTGTGATCCTCCTGTCTCAGCCTCCCAAGTACTGGGATTACAAGCGTGCGCCACCACGCCTGGCTAGACCATGTCTTGACAGTTTCTTGGAGGAAAAGGGACAAAGCAAAAATCAAAAGAAATCTGGAAATCCATCCTATATAATAGAAGGCAAGAGATCTGTATCCACAAGTTAGGAGTTGATGGCCTCACTGTGAATAATTTGGCCACATCTGGTAGATTGAGAGAAAGCTGTCGAGAGTTCACCTGTGTTAGAAATTCTGGTGGATCAAAGATTTAGCTTGAACTCTTTCCAGGCACAGTGGCTCACTGACACCTGTAATCCCAGCCACTCAGGCTGAGGCAGGAAGATCTCAAGTTTGAGGCAAGCCTCTACAATTTAGCGAGACCCTGTCTCAAAACGGTAAAAAAAAAAAATGTCTGGAGGTATAGCTCAGAAGTCTAATGCTCCTGGGTTTGATCCCCAGTACCAGAAAAAAATATATTTATCATATATATGATGTTTAAAATACGTGTATACATTATGGAGTGGCTAAATCAAACTAGTTAGCATATGCATTAACTCACATACTTATCTACTCAGTGTTTTTTTTTTTTTTTTTGCGGTACCGGGGATTGAACGCAAGGGCATTCTACCTCTGTGCTACACCCTCGGCCCTATTTTTTATACTTTATTTTGAAACCGGGTCTCACGAAGTTGCGGAGGGCCTCACTAAGTAGAGACAGAGACAGAGAGAGAGAGAGTGAGAGTCACCATGTTATGCAATAGATCTCTTGGACTTACTCCTCCTATATTTAATTGAAATGTGTATCCTTTGACCAACATTTCCTCCAATTCCCCCTAGCTGGTTCCCAAAGCCATTGGTAACCATCATTCTGCTCTCTGCTTCTGTGAATTCAACTCTTTTAGGTTCTACATACATATGAGACCATGTGGTATATTTGTCTTATGTTTTGTCTATTTCATCTAACAGTGTCCTCTAGAGTCATCCTTTGCTGAAAATGACAGAATTTTCTTCTTTTTTAAAGCTGAATAGTATTGTTAAATGTGTGTGTGTGTGTGTGTGTATGCTCACACACACATTCGTTTTCTTTATCCATTCATCAGTTGATGGACACTTAAGTTGTTCCCATTTCTTGGCCACTGTGAATAGTGCAGCAATGAACATGAGAGAGCAGTTGTCTCTTCAACATACTGATTTCATTTCCTTTTTTTTTTCGGTACCAGGGATTGAACCCAGGGGCGTTCTACCTCCACGCTACACCCCTGGCCCTATTTTTTATACTTTATTTTGAAACCGGGTCTCACGAAGTTGCAGAGGGCCTCACTAAGGAGAGAGAGAGAGAGAGAGCTGAGGCTGGCTGCGAACCCAGATCCTCCGGTCTCCGCCTCCCAAAGTACTGGGATTACAAGCGTGCGCCACCACGCCCGGCCATTTCCTTTTAATATACCCAGAAATGGTATGACTGGGTCATATGGTAGTTATATTTTTAAATTTTTAAGTAACCTCCATACTGTTTTTCCATGATGGCCATAAAAAAAGCACAATCTTAAATAGAGCTAATTCATAAAGATGAAGTCTTCAGCAAAATTATTTTACTTAGGGATGGGGGTAGCTCAGTGGTAGAAGACTTGCCTAGTATGTCCACGCCCCTAGTTAGATAACCAGCACCACAAAAACCTGCCTAAGTAATGATAGTGACCAGGCATGGTGGTGTGCATCTGTAATCCCAGTACTTGGGAGGCTGAGACAAGAAGATGACAGGTTCAAGACCAGCCTTAGCAATTTAGTGAGACACTCAGCAACTTCATGAGACCTTGTTCCAAAACAAAATAAAATAGGACTGGGGGTATAGCTCAGAGGTAGAATGCCCCTGAGTTCAATC
Organism: Glis glis; assembly: GCA_004027185.1. Taxonomy (NCBI): domain Eukaryota; kingdom Metazoa; phylum Chordata; class Mammalia; order Rodentia; family Gliridae; genus Glis; species Glis glis. Next base: position 17,142 of record PVJS01031849.1, on the reverse strand, counting down.
CTTAGTACCAAAAAAAATTTTTTTTTATTTAAATAAAGGGCCGGGGGTGCAGCATAGTGGTAGAGTGTCCCTGAGTTCAATCCCCAGTGCCACAGTAATAATAATGACAATGAAGGAAAATAGTCCTTTAATATTAAATAGAATTACCTATTAAAGTGTCCAGTCTAGCCAGGCGTGGTGGCGCACACGGAATAGTACTTGAGACGCTGAGACAGGAAGAGCCCAGGTTTGAGGACAGCCTCAGCAATGTAGAGACTCAGCAACCTAGCTAAACCCTGTTTCAAAACAAAAAATAAGTAAATAAACAAACTGTTAGTCCCCACTCAGGCAAAGGATTCAATGACTGGGTCCTTATTTCAGGTAATCATATGTCATGACCATTAGAATAGATTTAGTTACATAAAACAAAACAGTTCAAGCCAAGTAAAGGTAGCTTTAAGATAGAATTTCCAGCCAGGTGTGGTAGCACATGCCTGTAATCCCAGTACTTGGGAGGCTGAGACAGGAGGAGCGCAGGTTCAAGGTCAGCCTCAGCAAGTAGTGAGACTCTCAACCTAGCGAGACCCTGTTTCAAAATAAAAATTTAAAAATAGGGCCGGAGGTGTAGCTCAGGTAGAATGGCCCTGGGTTCAATCCCAGTACCATTAAAAAAAAAAAATCCTGCCTCAAGGCTGGGCATGGTGGCACACACCTGTAATCCCAGTACTTGGGAGGCTGAGACATGAGGATTGCAGGTTTGAGGGCAGTCTCAGCAACTTAGACTCTCATCAACCTAGCGAGACCCTGTTTGAAAACAAATAAAAAGGCTGGGGGTGTAGCTCCGAAGTAGAATACCCCTGTGTTCAGTCCCCAGTACTACAAAAAAAAAAAAAAGAAAAAGAAAAAAAATTTTCCTATCACAAAGTACACGGGAAGGCTATCCCCAACTGGTAAGGTGGTTCCAGTCAGAGAGCCAGGCTCCCTCATCTTTCTGCTCATCCCACACTCTGGCCTTCATTCTCAAAGTCACCTCAGGGTTGAAAAGGGCCGTTGGCACTCTAACCGCCAAGTCTGTGACAAGCCAAAAAGGGCAAAGAACAGACCTACCAGCTGAGTCAGCTCCTTGTCAGCCGCCTTCTGGAAGTCCACTAATTCTGGCAGAATTAGTCACATGGCTACATCTTAGCGGCTGGGAAATTCAGTCTTTGAGCTGGGGGCATAACTTTCGATAAAAGACTGATTCTTTTACTAAAGACGAAGGTGAGAATAGACACCAGCAATCTCTGTTTTACTGGTCATATTCACTTGAGTAGGTAAAAATTTCAAGCGACTTGAAAAGGAGGCAGCTTTGTGGACCTCTTCTACCTGGGAATTCCTGTCCATACTTTCCAACTTTTAGCCCAGAGCCATCAGGGAAGAGGTAGGTCCTTCCCCTCCTGACCTTTTTGAAAACAGAATCTATGGAAGGAAAAACAATTTAAAAGCCACTTAAGGATCCTGTGCTTTGGCTCTTGCTTGGTTCCTAATTTACCTTGGGGCAAAACTGTAAGGAAAACATTCAAGCCCTTACAGTCTTGAGATTCAAACCTAAGACAGTGCTAACTGAACAAGTGAACAAAAGCAAAAAATTACATTAAAATGTCTAGATTTTTAAGTTATCATTTTACTAAAAAATATAAAGCCTCCATGTCACTCTCCCTGTTTAAAACCTTTTCCCCATAACACAAAATAAAAATCCAGCCGGGCGTGGTGGCGCACACTTGTAATCCCAGTAACATAATAAATATTCATGTCCTAACACCTTTGAGCCTGTTGGGCACTGCAGAATTTCTCAAACCTTGCAGCGGAATGGAATACAGCCAGCCTCATTTCCTGCTCCATACCGATTTTCCTGTTCTTGCCTTTTACTACAGAACCGGAAAAACCCATCACGTGATTTAAAGTGTAAACCAAGCCCAGCGTGGTGGGGCACACCTGTAATCCCAATACTCGGGAAACTGAGATGAGGATTGAAGTTTCGAGGCTAGCCACAACCATTTAGTGAGACCCTCAGCAACCTAGTGAAATCCTGTTTCAAAACAAAAAATGAAAAGGACTGGGGGTGTAGCTCGGAGGTAGAATGCCCCTGGGTTCAATTCCCAGTACCACAAAATAATTTAAAAAGTGTAAACCAGCCCGAGATAGTAGTTCCCATAGTGTCCAACAGATGTCACTGTGTTTCTCTTAAAAGTTAAAAGCATTCCAGCGACCGGCTGAGTTCCCTGGGGCACCTCGGGAGCCCTAGAGCGCAGGTTGGGACTTGGTTCATAAGGCCTTGCATTAACTGCCCCCGACCCCTTCAGCCTCACCTTGTCCTACTTTCCCTCTCGTCCACTACACTCTTCCATTGGCCTTTTATTTTCCCTGAAAAGCCAAGCTCCTTACTCAGACTTCCCATGCTGTTGTCCTTGTTCGGAGGGCCCTTCAACCGGAGAAACTGCCCATATGTCCTTGGTCTATGTCAAGGACTGTCTGTTCCCTCACTGACTACAAGATCCATGGTAGAATGGATCGTATGCGTTTTGTGCACCTTCTTTCACCCAAAGTCCAGCACAGTTCCTGCCACATAGTAGGAACTCAGAACTTTTCAAACAATGTTTCCATTGACACCTTAAGAAATTACTGTTCATTGGGAGGCTGAAACAGGAGGATCAGGTTTGAGGCCACCCTGGGTAACTTAGTGAGATCCTGTTTCAAAGTAAAAAATAAAGTAATCCAAGTACTTGGGAGACCAAGACAGGAAGACCACCAGGTTCAAGATCAGCCTCAGCAACTTAGTGAGACCCTGTTTCAAAATAAAAAATAAAAAGGAGTAGGAGTGTGGTTCAGAGGTAGAATGTCCCTGGGTTCAATCCCCAGCACCAAAAATAAATAAAAAAGGGCTGGGGTGTAGCTCAATGGTAGTGCCCCCACCCCAGTTCAATCCCCAGTAACACATGCACAAAAAAAGAAATTAATAAGCCAAGTATGGTGACACATGCCTATAATCCCAGTATTTGGGAGGCTGAGACAGGAGGATAGCAGGTTTGAGGACAGCCTCGGCAAGTTGTGAGACTCTCATTAACCTAGCAAGACCCTGTTTCAAAATAAAAATAAAATAGGGCTGGGGGTGTAGGTCAGAGGTAGAATACCCCTGGGTTCAATCCCCAGTGCCACACACAAAAAAAAAGAAAGGAAGAAATTAATGTTCAGACATAGCAATCCAGTTGCAAAATACAAGAGAAATTCCTTTCTCATTATTAGTTCAATTCATTAGTAAACAATTACGAATAAAAAATGGTGTTTATTTTTGCATTGTGGGGGAGGGTAGCAGGGATAGAACCCAGGGGCACTCTACCTTTGAACTACACACCTAGCCCTATTTTATTTATTTATTTTATTTATTTATTTATTTATTTTTTTGCGGTACCGGGGATTGAACGCAGGGGTGTTCTAACTCCGCGTTACACCCCCAGCCCTATTTTTTTATGCTTTATTTTTGAAACCGGGTCTCACGAAGTTGCGGAGGGCCTCACTAGGTAGAGAGAGAGAGAGAGAGAGATGGAGAGGGGGGGGAGAGAGAGAGAGAGAGAGAGATTGATCAATGGCTCGATTGCGCACGCGCGCACGCTGAGGTTGGCCGCGAACCCGGATCCTCCGGTCTCCGCCTCCCAAAGTACTGGGATTACAAGCGTGCGCCACCACGCCCGGCTTATTTTTTTATTTTGAAACAGGGTCTCACTAAGTTGCAGAGGGCCTCACTGCCTAGCTGGTTTTTTTTTGTTTTTGTTTTTGTTTTTTGCGGTACCGAGGATTGAACCCAGGGGCATTTTACCTCCAAACACCCCCAGCCCTATTTTTTTATTCTTTATTTTGAAACACGGTCTTGCTAAGTTGCGGAGCCCTCACTAAGTAGCTGAGGCTGGCCGTGAACCTGGATCCTCCGGTCTCCGCCTCCCAAGTAATGGGATTACAAGCGTACGCCACCACGCCCAGCTTGTTTTTGTTTTAAATTGCTTAGTGTGCCACCTAGTAATTTATTTGATAACAATCTTTAATTTAGCTTACTTTATTGCAAAAACTATAGCTTTTTTTCCCTTTGTGGTGCTGAGGATTGAACCCAGGGTCACTCTACCCTTGAGCTACATTCCCAGCCCTTTTTATTTTTTATTTTGAGACTGAGTTTCACTAAGTTGTGGAGACCAGCCTGAATTTGTGACCCTCCTGTCTCAACCTCCCAAGAACTGGGATTACAGGTGTGCTTGATTTTTTGTTTTATATTTTGAGATGGAGGTCTCTCTATGTTGCTTAAGCTGGTTTTGAATTCCTGGGTATAAGTGATCCTCCTATCTCAGCCTCCTGAATAGCCGAGTCTATAGGGACACACCACCATGCCTGGCTCAAAAGCTGAAATTTTTTAAATGATAGAAAATCATACAGACATGAAAACAAAGCATATGAAAAACATATTAACAGACATGAATAAGAGGAGAGAGATTTTTTAAAAACTAATATAGAGCTGGGGGTGGGGGTACAAATCTGTAATCCCAGTACTTGGGAGGCTAAGACAGGAGGATTGCAGGTTCAAGACCAGCCTCAGCAATTTAGCAATCTAGCAAGACCATGTTTCAAAACCAAAATATTTTAAAAAGGCTGTGGGTATAGCTTGGAGGTAGAATGCTTCTGGGTTCAATCCCCAGTACCACAAAACAAAAAGCCAAGAATAGAGTTTATTCACTCTTCTCATCCATTCCTTTATTGCATTTACTGACCACCTCTCCTGGGGCTGCAGATTCAAAAATAAAAATAACACATTCTTAGCCTTGAAGAAGGTCAGTCCTGTGGAAACACAGAAAAGAAGCTGGTATTTATGGAACAACCACACACATGCTGTAATGGCATATGTACAGGGTGTCTTATGAGCACAGGGGAGGCCACCAGCTCAGTGCAAAGTGAGTTGGGCTGTAGGGACAAACGGGAGTTAACTAGGCAGAAAAGGGAAGGGTATCCAAAGCAGAAGGAATGGTGCGTGCAAAGTCACAGTGCATGAATAAAGCAAAAGGTTGAGACAGGAGGGTCACAAATTCTGGCTGGCCTCCACAACTTAGTGAAACTCAGTCTCAAAATAAAAAAATAAAAAGGGCTGGGGCCGGGCGTGGTGGTGCATGCTTGTAATCCCAGTACTTTGGGAGGCGGAGACCGGAGGATCCGGGTTTGGGTTCGCAGCCAGCCTCAGCGCTCTCTCTCTCTCTCTCTCTCTCTCTCTCTCTCTCTCTCTCTCCCCCTCTACTTAGTGAGGGCCTCTGCAACTTCGTGAGACCCGGTTTCAAGATAAAGTATAAAAAAATAGGGCCGGGGGTGTAACACGGAGGTAGAACGCCCCTGCATTCAATCCCCGGTACCGCAAAAAAAGGGGGGGGCTGGGAATGTAGCTCAAGGGTAGAGTGACCCTGGGTTCAATCCTCAGCGCCACAAAGGAAAAAAAAAGGCTATAGTTTTTGCAATAAAGTAAGCTAAATAAAAGATTGTTATCCAAGCAGTATGCTGGAGCCTCTAGGATTGGTAGGGAATACAGGAATGGTCAGGAGTAGAAAATCTTCTGAGCCTTGTAAAAACCCTACAGTCAGAACTTTATTCTGCAAGTGATGAGGGAGATGAGATTTTTCAAATGTGTTTTTTTGGGGGGAGGTGGGGGGGACTGGGGATAGAACCCAGGGGCCAGCTATACCCCAGCCCTATTTTATTTTGAAATAGGATCTCGCAAAGTTGTGGAGGGTCTCACTAAGTTGCTGAGGCTATCCTCAAACCTGCAATCCTCTGTCTCAGCCTCCCAAGTACTGCCACCACGTGCAGCTCAGATATGTTTTTGTGTGTGTGTGTGTGTGTGGTACCGGGGATTGAACCCAGGGGTGTTCTACCTCCGCGCTACACCCCCAGCCCTATTTTTTATACTTTATTTTGAAACCGGGTCTCACGAAGTTGCGGAGGGCCTCACTAAGTAGAGAGAGAGAGAGAGAGAGAGAGAGAGAGAGAGAGAGCTGAGGCTGGCCGCGAACCCAGATCCTCCGGTCTCCACCTCCCAAAGTACTGGGATTACAAGCGTGCGCCACCACGCCCGGCGTTCAGATATGTTTTTTAAATAGTGAGATAATTAAATATGGAGTAAATATGGAGATATTCACTGATCATGAAATTCATCCTTTTCTGTGATCAATTTGTTTTAGTATATTCAGTTGTTCAACCACTATCTAATTTTAGGACATTTTATCACCACAAAAGAAAACCCCATATCCATTATCAGTCTTGGCCCCTGGCAACTTTTTTTTTTTTTTGTAGTACTGGGGATTGAACCCAGGGGTATTATACCTCTGAGCTACACTCCCAGCCCTATTTTATCTTTTATTTTGAAACAGGGTCTCACTAAGTTGCTGAGGATGGCCGCAAAACTGCAATCCTCCTATTCCAGCCCCCCAAGTACTGGGATTACAAGTGTGCACCAACACGCCCAGCTCCCTGGCAACTATTAATCTGCTATCTCTGTAGATTTCTTTGTTCTGGACACATTTCGTAGAAATGGATCATTTGTGACTGGCCTTTTATTTATTTTGTGTGTGTGTGGTACTGGGGATTGAACCCAGGGGCATTCTACTTCTGAGCTACACTCCAGCCCTATATTTTATTCTTTATTTTTGAAACAGGGTCTCACTTAAGTTGTGGAGGGCCTCGCTAAGTAGCTGAGGCTGGCCGCGAATCTGTGATCCTCCTGTCTCAGCCTCCCAAGTACTGGGATCACAGGTGTGTGCCACACCCGGCCCGTGGGTTGCCTCAAGAAGGTGGAAATGAAAAAGAAACAGATTCTCCCCTACAACCTCCAAAATCAACAAAGCCTTGCTGACACCTTAACTAACCCTGTAACACGCATTTCTCTGCCTTCTGACCTCCAGAACTGTAAGAAAATAAATTTGTGTTGTTTTAAGCCACTAAATTTGTGATCATTTGTTCCAGTAATTAGACACCAGCACATGTGGTATCTGACACTCAGATCCCTCCACTACATGGGGACCAGAAGTCGTGCAGCAATGATTGGAATTGCTGGCCCTTTACCAAGCAGTGCTGGGTTTTGGTCATAACTCGCAGGGGTGGAGAGAGGGAGCTACGAGTGGCCCCGAGCTCACGAGGTCACGTGGAAAGGCCACACAATCCCCAGAAGCTTCCTTTTTGTTCTCCTAATAGCACTAGAATATCTTACATTTATTATTTCTGCACCTACTATATGCCAGGTTCCAGAAATTCACAGATGAGTAGGATTCAAGTCCTTAGGCGCTTACAGTGGAGTGGAGTGGAAGTAAACATAAACAAGTTATTAAAACAAAGTATGTGCAAAGACAAATTCTTCAGGGAAAGAATCCTACGTCTGGAGAGCAGCAGGGGACAGGCATGGAGAGGGGTGACCTCAGAGCTGGGGGTGACTAACATCTTTGGAATCCTCAGCTTTGGCGGATGAGGTTCTAAAAGCACATCTGGGTCCCGCATCACCAAGCCTGGTTTCTGCCCAAGCTGCTGCAAATCTCCTAGGCTGGGAAGTGGGGGAGATCCTGAGAGGAAAGGTGCAGGAAGAAGACTTGCTGACATCCACATCCAGCAAATGATCAGAGTTCTGGAGAGCCACTCCTCAACTTCCTTGGAAGTTCAAGAGACATGAAGATTACATAAACGGTAATGTGCCAGCTTCTGTACTTGCTTGGGAATTCATGCTTAGACACTGGGAAATTTCTTCTCAATTTCTGTCTCAGTGTGTGTGTGTGTGTGTGTGTGTGTGTGTGTGTGTGTGTGTGTGTGTTGCTGGGGATTGAACCCAGGGGCATTCTACCTCCAAGCTATAATAACCCCAGAATGATTTTATTTTTCACTTGGAAATAAGGTCTCATTAAATTGCAGAGAGTCTTACTAAGTTGCTGAGGCTGTCCTCGAGACTGTGATCCTCCTGTCACAGTCTCCCACGTACTGGGATTACAAGCATGTGCCACCATGCCTGGCTCTCAATTTCTGTCTCTAAAGTCAGTCAGTCTTTCAGTTAAAAATAAACACAAGCCAGGCATAGTAGTGCACACCTGTAATACTAGTATTTGAGAGGCTAAGAAAGGAGGATCACAGGTTTGAGGCCAGCCTCAGAAATTTAGCAAGACCCTCAGCAACTTAGGAAGACCCTATTTCAAAATAAAATATATACTTTGGTTTGTTTTTGCAGTACTGGGGATTAAACCCAAGGGCATTTATCGAGGCTCTCAGTAATTTAGCAAGACCCTATTCCAAAAAAATAAATAAATAAAATAGGACTGGGAGTGTAGCACAGAGGGGTTCAATCCCCAGTACCAAAAAAAAAAAAAAAGGACTGGGGGTGTACCTTGGAGGTAGAATGCCCCTAGATTCAATCCCAAGTACCCCCCAAAATGAATACAGACTTACATATGTTTATTTATTTGTACATAAAATTGGGGGTATAGAGCCCTGCATGTTGGCACACACCTGTAATCCCAGTACTTGGGAGGCTGAAACAGTAAGATTGTAGGTTTGAAGCCTGCCTCAGCAACTTAGTGAGGCTCTCAGAAACTTAAGGAGACCCTGTTTCCAAATAAAAAAAATCACTGCTGCCAGGCGTGGTGGCACATGCTTGTAATCCCAGTACTTGGGAGGTGGAGACCGGAGGATCCGGGTTCGCGGCCAGCCTCAGCTATTTAGTGAGGCCCTCCGCAACTTCGTGAGACCTGGTTTCAAAATAAAGGATAAAAAATAGGGCCGGGGGTGTAGCTCGGCGGTAGAACACTCCTGGGTTCAATCCCCGGTACTGAAAAAAAAAAAATCACTGCTGGGTGTGGTGGCGCATGCTTGTAATCCCAGTACTTGGGAGGCTGATACAGGAGGATCCCAGGTTGGAAGCCAGCCTGGGCAACTTAGCAAGGCTCTCAGCAACCTAGTGAAACCTTGTTTCCAAATAAAAACTAAAACCAGGCTGGGGGTGTAGCTCAGAGGTAGAATATTTCTGGGTTCATCCCCAGTACCAAAAAATAAATAAAAATAAAATAAAATCAGTCTGGGGGTGTAGCTCGGAGGTAGAATGCCCCTGGGTTCAATCCCGTTACACACACATACACACACACACACACACACACACACACACGGGGGTATATAGTTCAGTGGTAGAGCACTTGCCCAAATTTCATTCACCAGCACTAAAAAAATTATATAGAAGAATTTATTATACAATCTAAGTCATAATTCCTTATGATTTTCCATTCCTAACCTTAATCCTGAGACCACTTACACACCAGTATCTACTTAACACTGCTAGAATCCGAAACTGAATATTATTTTTCATTTATTTGTGTGTGGGGGGGGTACTGGGGATTGAATCTAGGACGGTCTACTTCGGAGCTACACCCCCAGCCCTTTTACTATTTTTTGTTTTGAATCAGGGTCTCGCTAGGTTGCTAAGTCTCGCTAAATTGCTGAGACTGGTTTTGAACCTTCGATTCTCCTATTTCAGCCTCAACAAGTACTGGGATTACAGGCATGCACCACCATACCCAGCAGAAACTGATTATATGTGTGTATGAGTGTGTGTGTGTGTGTGTGTGTGTGTGTGTGTGTGTGTATTGCTAGGGATTGAACAAGATCATTCTACTTCCAAGCTACACCCCCAGCCCTTTTTTATTAGGAAACAGGGTTTGCTAAATTGCTGAGAGCCTTGCTAAATTGCTGAGGCTGGCTTTGAACCTCTGATCCTCCTGTCTCACCCTCACAAGTACTGGGATTACAGGTGTGCACCACCACGCCCAGGGGCAGAAACTGAATTTTAAAGCTGCAAAGGATCTTAAACATAATTTAAGTGTGTTGTGCAGATGAAGAACCTGAGGTCTGGAAAGGTCAGGCACTGCAAGGAATAAGATCCAAGTCTCCCAAGCCTGGCCCAAAGTTCTTGCACACACACCACACTTCTTGTTCACTTGGCTTCAGAATTTACCCGGACTTACCTACTGTGTTTCCAACAGTTTTGGGCAACAACAAGTCTACTTTTTCAGTGCAAATCATTTTCACAAAATATGTCTAACTGTTGATCAGAGTTTTAAATTCATTCTACCAGTTTTACAAATGAAGAAAGTGAGGCCAAAAAAAATGGTAAAGATTTAGGAGAAAAAGTAGCATCGGCTTTTCATTATAAAAGATAAGCACTTAAAGTGTTTCATTTGTAACACTGTCATTATAAACTCATAGAGTGTTAAATTTTATGAACTTCCTCAAAGTATAAAGTGACGATTTTTCTGTGATGAGATACTTGTTAATTAAAAAAAAGTTAGAGAAACCAAATTGGCTTAGTTCTACAGGCTTTGCTAGAAGAGGCCTCGGCAGAGGAGGGAGGAATCCCTGCTCTTGGCTCAGCTTATTTGATGTCAGCTGTCCAGCTACCACAGCCGGGACTTCATGAAAAGACTCCTGACAGTGAGTACAATCCATTTCCTAGGAAGTTTGAAATATAAATGGCCATTTACCAATGTTGATATCTATTTATCCCCTTATAATTATTCAACCTTTTATCATTCTTCAACTGCAGAACTTTGAAAAGTTATTTTTCATCTCTGCTATCATTTCGTTTTTGCTCAATCAACTGGAGTAATCTCTTATATTGTTTATTTTCATTTAGTGTGGGTAAGGATCCAAACAGTTAAAATGTGGGAGGTTTTAGCTGGGCGTAATGGCGCAGGCTTGTAATCGCAGTACTTGGGAGGTTGAGACAGCAGGATAGCAGGTTCGAGGACAGCCTCAGCAACTAGTGAGACTCATCAACATAGCGAGACCCTGTTTCAAAATAAAATAAAATAGGGCTGGGGGTGTAGCTTGGAGATAGAATGCCGTTGGGTTTCATTCCCAGTACCACAAAGAAAGAAAAAAAAAAACAGGTGGGAGGTTTTAGCCGGGCGCGGTGGCACGCGCCAATAATCCCAGTACTTGGGAGGCTGCGTGAGACCCGAGGCTCGCAGGTTCCAGGTCAGCCTCAGCAATTTAGCGAAGCTCGGTTTCAAAATAAAAAATGAAAAGGGCTGGGGGCGTGGCTGAGAGGCAGCAGGCCCCAGGTTCAATCCCCCATTCAAGAAAAAAACAGGGGGTGTTACGAAAAGACTCGGAGCGCTGAGATCCAGCCTTGCGGCGTGAAGCCCGGCTGAGCGGCGACGGGGCGCCCCTGGGGGAGAGCGGGCGGCGCGGCGGGCGCCGGGGTCAGGCGGAGGACGCGCGGGCCGGGGCCGGGGCCGCAGGGGCCGCAGGGCTGGGGGCGGGGCCGGCGCCCACGTGACCTCCAGCCCCGCCCCCGCGGCGCGCGCCGCGCCCGGCCCGCTCCCGGCGTGCCCCGCACTCCTGGCCCCGCGCGCCGCCCCGCCTGCGCCGCCAGAGCCGCCGCGCCCGAGCCGGAGCCGCCGCAGCCGAGCCGCGGGCACCATGGTAAGGCGGGCGCGGCGGGCAGGGCCCGGGAGCGAGGCCGCCATGTTAGCCCGGGGCGGGCCTCGGAGGTGGGCGCCCTCGGCCGCCCGGCCTGTCCTGTCCTCCGCCGCCCGGAGGCCCCGCCGCCGCGTGCGTCCTGGGACCGGGGCAGGGCGGGCGCGGGCGGGCGGGCCGGGGCGCGGGAGGTCGCGGGGTGCAGCCCCCCGCGCCCGCCCTGCCTCCGCTTCCTACCCTTAACCCGCGCGCGCTGAAATAGGTACGTGCGTGAAGCCTCGAAGGCGGCGTGGAATAGTAGGTCTAGGTGGCTTGGAATAAAACTCTTAGGAGGAGCCGGAGGAGGTGGGGAAACTCTTCGAAAAAGGCTTTCTCGCGGTAAAAAGCTTTTGCACCGGGCCCGTTAGTTTTGAAGCGTCTGCATCGGAGCGCTGGGGGGATTATGTTATACCCGCGGGCGGTTGGAGTTTACACTTGATTCTCTTTCCTTATGAGGAAACGCCAATGGCTAGGATGACTTTAAAGAAAAAAAAATAGCAGAAGCATTAACTGAAACCCCAAAGTGTTTTTTAAAGGCCTGCAGAGTTGACACAATACAGAAGGTATTTTTGCTGCTGCTCCTGAAGCTCTGACATCACCCAGTGAAATAGGAAACATTTCAGGGATGGGACAATTTGTATTTGTCCCTTGCGCTCCACCTTCCATTTGCTTCTTTCTCCAAACCCCGTTAAGCAGGATGAATGGGCAGGATGAGTTAGAATCCTTAGGTATATCACTTACATACTTTAAAACGTGACAGATCTCTTTAGACTGTTCACCTGATTCAGTGTAGTTTTTAATGCCTAAACTAAAATGAATCCTGTCTAGACAAACAGGAATTTTAGTTAAAATCAAAATACTTAGCCAGGCGTGGTGTCGCACTCCTGTAATCCCAGTACTTGGGAGGCTGAGACAGGATGATCACAGGTTCGAGGACAGTCTCAGCAAGTAGTGAGGCTCTCATCAACCTAGCGAGATCCTGTTTCAAAATAAAAATAAAGACGGCCTGGGAGTGTAGCTTGGAGGTAGCCCCTGGGTTCAATCCCCAGTACCACCACCAAAAAAAAAAAAAAAATCAAAATACTTGTAATGAATTACTGTTCTTTTGTTTATTTTCAGGCATCTGGAGTTACAGTGAATGATGAAGTCATCAAAGTTTTTAATGATATGAAAGTAAGGAAATCTTCTACACAAGAGGAGATCAAAAAAAGAAAGAAAGCAGTTCTCTTCTGCTTAAGTGATGACAAAAGACAAATAATTGTAGAGGAAGCAAAGCAGATCTTGGTGGGTGACATTGGTGATACTGTAGAGGACCCCTACACATCTTTTGTGAAGTTGCTACCTCTGAATGATTGCCGATATGCTTTGTACGATGCCACATACGAAACAAAAGAGTCTAAGAAAGAAGACCTAGTATTTATATTCTGGTGTGTAAAAATAAAAGAAAAAAGTACTTTTTAAATGCAAGGATTATTATCACAGTCCGTTTGCCTTTGTTTTTCTCTTAAGTGAGACTCAACCATTTTTTGTTGTTGTTTGTTTTTGTAGGGCTCCTGAAAGTGCACCCTTAAAAAGCAAGATGATTTATGCTAGCTCTAAAGATGCCATTAAAAAGAAATTTACAGGTACAAATATTGAATATTTTGTGCAGAGAAATTGCTCTTTCCTAAGTATAATAAGGTAATAAGGTGTTTTTTGTTTTTTGTTTTCCTTTTTTTTTTAGGTATTAAACATGAGTGGCAAGTAAATGGCTTGGATGATATTAAGGACCGTTCGACACTTGGAGAGAAATTGGGAGGCAATGTAGTAGTTTCACTTGAAGGAAAACCGTTATAAAATGACAGTCAAGTGCCATCTGGATCTTAAGGGGCTTTCATTTCTCCAGCTCAGTCCATTGGAATAGTATTAGGTTTTGTTTTTTCCCTTTCCACTGGGCCCTTCCAACACAATGAATGAAGGAAATGTCATTCATTTAAGCAGCCTGTCAGTGATTGCCATTAGACTGTTTAATATGGTTACTTTTATGTAGACCCCAAGGAATGCCTTCCTGTCTTATAAGCCAAAACAACTGGTTCTATGCCTCCCTTGCAGCAAGCACTACAATGAATGTGATTGTCAATGTGAATAGCTTAGAATACTGCAAAGGGTAATAAGCTAATGAAATGCCTTGAAAGTATTATCCACTGGTCAGATGGTAAACGTTTTTCAGTATTATTTATAGTTGCACTTGATTGCAGTTCTGTGAAGCGCTGGAGCATTCATACACCTCACCTGCCTTGGCAAGCCTATTTTTGTGACATGGCAGCACAGATATAACACTATGCATTAAAAGCACTTTTTTTTGTAATGAATTTAATCCCCCAAAAGGAATGCCAATTAAGTTTCATTAACTGTGTCATCAGTGTATCCTAGTACCTCAGTGTTCATTCCTGTTACCTGCATATCTTCTGAAAGGAAATAGCTGTTATTAATGCCTTTTTTGTTTTCCATTGAGTGTACACTACTGAACAAGTGTAGGCGTTTTATGTTTACCATGTGAGTCTTGCAACACTAAAGATATTTTGAATATCAGTCATGATGGCAATTTCTGTATAAAAGAGCCTTAAATGGAACATTGTTTTGAGATCAAACTCCCTACCCTCACAAAAATGGCCACGTTGCAATAAAAATTGTGGCATATTACAGAACGTTGCCTTGTTTTCCTTGGAAATTTTGCACACTGTTACATGAAATAGCTTTTAGGGTAGACAGCTACTACTCTCTGCACTGGTTGTTTGAGAACTTTTTTGTACAACATTCGTGCATGACATTTTCCAGATTTGTGGGATTTCTTTGGTTTAAACAATATCCTAAAGCCACCTAATATAAAATACCATCATTAAAGAATGGTACTTTTGTAAGCATATTTATTTCCTAATGTGTTAATATGAAGAGCAGAAAACTTTTTTGCCCTTTGACATAAATATTCTTCAATATTTCATTTGTTCTCTGGATAAATTAGGATGGCTATTTTTTATTCCCATTTACATTTCTAAGTAGTTGAGTAGTAGAAGCAGGAAGTTTTTATTACTTATTTGGTCATTATAAAAATAATTTGTAAGGTACTGTCCTTTAAAAGTTTTAATAATACATCTGATGTTTAGGAATGTTCATTTTAGCCAATACTCTTTAATATGTATTCCAAATTGACTTGGAAACAGGAATTAGTATAGTAGTCTTAACCATTAGTAGTGGGATGTGGCTGTGGGCCAGATTGCTCTCCTTATAGAGAACTTGATCCACTCAGTGTGAGCAGTTTGCTGTTAGCCAGAGCTATTTATGGCAAACACATGCTTTTGTATCTTGTCATAGTTATCCACAAATGGCCAAACTGGACTTGGTTCTACTGGTATGCAAAATAGTCATGCTAGTAAGCAGTCAATCATGGCTCAGACTGTAGTTCTGAAGAATTCTTTTATCAGAAAACAGGAAATGAAAATACTCCTTTTTAGAGTTTTTAAAAAATATTTGGAAGTAATTTGAGTATAGATTTTCCCCCATATTTTTGAAAGCTTTTTCAGATGAGAATATTAAAGAAAATAGGGGTTAAATGTCTAGGATTCCTTTTAAATTTTATGAATGGCTTGGGATCTTCTTTGCACTGGACATTTTTATTTCAGGCTTCCAACTGTCCGTCTGAGTTGTGTTGGACATTTTGACAACTTTGGTAAGACCAAACTCTTAATAAGTGTGAGAATGCTAATATATGCTAAACTTTATGTGTAACTAATAACCTACACCATGGGATTTTTCATTGAGTTATTTCCCCCTTTTCAAAAATAAGGAACTTGTGAAAAAAATTAATCAGTTATATAATATCTTTGTTGTTTATAGCTGATTCTTCAACTTCCTTATATGCCTCTTTATATAACTTCAGAGATTAAATACTACTTTGAACTGCAATACATTAGTTTGTTAGATTGACAAAACTGATATTAGCATAGCTAAGTTCATCTTTGAAATACACATTTGTGCATAGAGCCAAAAAGAATGATATAATTAAAAATGGATCACATTGAGACTAATTTGGCATTTTAAATGATTACCTTATTTTACAATCATTTGCAATGAAACAATGTTCCAGTTAGCTTTAAGAGATATACGGTGCTAATTAGTAAAATATTGAGGGCAATATTTTATTGCCAGCTTGCAAAATTAAAAAAATAAAATATATGAAACTATTTAAAACTGTTGAGATGTGTTTACTTATACTTTGGAACATTAAAAGTTGAAAAATGAATTGCAAATCAAAGAGGCACCATTATCTGTCTCTTTTTCAGGATTTTACTTGATACACTTTCTCATTTAGAGAGACCAGTTTTCTATGAAAATTGAGTGTTGAAGCATTTAATTTTAGCATTTTCAGACAAATGGGAACAATTGGCATTTGTCCCAAACTGGCTGTCAGCTGTCGTTTTCCATCATTATCTAAAATAGTGTGGCCAGCATTGTGTATTTAATGTGCCTTTTTAGTAGATTAGAAGAAAAGCCTCTTACTAGCTTTGAGTTTCTCTGATATAGATCCTGTGTAGCAGCTAATTTATGGGATCTAGCAAACGGGCTTTGGGAGAAAATTCTTTTAAAAGTTTCTTGTTAAGGAATAATCTCAGCAATGGTGGATCACTGAAGAGTTTAAAATACTTACTTTTTTTGGTACTGGCGATTGAACCCAAGGGCAATCAGTCTCCGAGGTACACCCCCAGCCATTTTTATTTTTATTTTTTGAAAGTCTTGCTAAGTTGTTGAGGGTCTCCCAAAGGTTATCCTCCGACCTGTGATCTTGTCTTAGTCTCCCAAGTACTGAGATTATAGGCACACTCCACCGTGGCTGGCTTTGGAACACTTCATTAGGTTTGCCTCTTTTTTAAAAAAAATCATGTGCTCTTATTCTTGCTTGCAAATTTAGTAGTTGGAGATGCAGAACAACATGATGTGTGTGTGTGTGTACGCGCGCATTCGTGTGTGTGTGTGTGTGTGTGTGAGAGAGAGAGAGAGATACTGGGGATTGAAATTGGGCATTCTACCTCTGAGCTACACTCCAGACCTTTTTATTTTTTGTTTTTAAAACGGGGTCTTGTGCCAGGCATGGTGGCACATGCCTGTAATCCCAGTACTTGGGAGGCTGAGACAAGAGGATCGCAGGTTTGAGGACAGCCTCAACAACTAGTGAGACTCTCATCAACCTACTGAGACCCTGTTTCAAAATAATAATAAAATAGGGCTGGAGCTGAAGCTTGGAGGTAGATGACCCTGGGTTCAATCCCCTGTACCACACACACACACAAAAAAACAGGGTCTTGCTACGTTGCTGACAGTCTCACTCCTGTCTCAGTCTCCTAAGTACTGGTATTATAGGCAGGCGCCATGATGCCCAGCGTGGTGGCACACACTTGTAATCCCAGTACTTTGGGAGGCGGAGACCGGAGGATCCAGATTCGCGGCCAGCCTCAGCTCGCGCGCGCGTGCGCTCTCTCTCTCTCTCTCTCTCTCTCTCTCTCTCTGTCTCTCTCTCTCTCTCTCTCTCAGTGAGGCCCTCCGCAACTTCGTGAGACCCGGTTTCAAAATAAAGTATAAAAAATA
>PVJS01031848.1:0-23139 GCA_004027185.1 Glis glis | reverse complement strand
AAAAAAAAAAAAAAAAAAAAAAAAGAGTACCCTGCACCTCATTGGATTGTTTTGAAGATTAACATTATATACATAAGGTGCCTGGCACATAGTAATAGCTCAATAAATGTTAGTTTGCTTAAGTTCTGAAAACTTTCGCAGAAGGTTATAAGAGTCTTGTTAAAATTTTAACAGCATTCATTAAAGACGTAAAATGAAGTGGTTCCAACTTAGTTTCTTTTAGTCCTAAGCATCAATTATTTGCCAAATTATCAAGAATAACAGTTTCTTCCTTTCAGTAATCTTGTTTTAACATTATTCATTTTATACATGTATTGAATTATCACACTACAGTTCATAAATATGTATAACTATTATGTGACAACTAAAAAGAATCCATAATAAAAATTATAACATCACTTTTTACACTATAATATAAACAGATGTAATTTGTCAATACATATTTTTTTTAAAAATTTAAAAGAAAAAATAGTTTGTTTCTTTCAAAACCAAAAATCATTCTTTGGATAGTCAATGGAGATTTTAACATGATCATTTCAGACATGGGCAAATAGCCTCAAAACTCCCTAATTACTACATCATATTATATCTCTATCTCTCTATATACATTCCCCCTGATGAGTAGTCAGAATTCGACTGGATTTTGAAGACATTCAGAAGACAGAACTGAACTAAAATATACATTAGAGGAAAAAAGAAATATATATGAAAAATATATGGTGGAGCATGTGTTAGAATTGGAGCAAGCCTACTAGTACAATAGAAATACAAATGGGGTTATGGCTTCATAGATTAGGTGACATCAGAGCTTAATTTAGAATGAGTAGCATGGGAGTGTGTAGCAAGTGAACATTCTAGGAAAAAAAGAAATGTCACAAAATTAGGTCCATATGGGAAAGGGATCCAACGTGGGGAATCAGTGAATTCTAAAAGTTTATTCTTTGATGATCAGTAATTGGCAGAAATTTTACAGAGTTCTCTTTGGACCTGAGAAGCAATTGGCCAGCCTGACCATTAAGCAGCTGATGGGGCCACTGGCTCTTTGTCACCCAATTCAATTTTCTGCCATTAAATGTGTGATTTTAAGTGAAATGTTTAATTATAGGTGACTTTTGTTGGAGTTGGGCTTGGTACATATTTAGCTATTGACTTATGTAGTCTCTATCCTGATAGATGAAAGAATTATACATTGTTTATCTTAGTTATGGCCTCAGATATTCTATGTTTACAACTCTGCTATTAATTTGAAAGTTGTCAACTGTCCCAAAGTACCACAGTTTCTTAGATAGGGAACTAGAGCTTTCTAGATAGTAATTACAATTTTTTATATATTCATTTATTGGTGCATTGTAATTATACATTTTGATACACATCAGGGTAGCAGCATCATACATGCACACATTGCTCATTTAGCCCTCCCTCAAATCCCACCCTGTTCCCTCCCCCTTCCCTCCCTTTTGTGCTCCACATAGTGATTGAGTCTTATAAGTTTGTGTATATACATCATTTGCTATAGTGTGTTTTCCTCCATCCCCCTTCCAACTCCCTCAGTTAGGTCACCTTCTTTGTTCATCTAAAGTTTTCTTCTTTGTCTGGAGTCCCTTCTAAGTCCCATTCTATCTAGCTTCCACATATCAGGGAGGACATGCGACTTTTCACTCTTAGTGACTTACTGATTTCACTTAGCATAATGTTCTCTAGTTCTCTCCATTTCCCTGCATTAAACTAAAAAGCTTTTGTGCAGCAAAGGAAACAATCAAGAACCTCAACAGAGAGCTGACAGAATGTGAGAAGATTTTTGCCAGCAACTCCTCTGATAGAGGCCTCCTATCTAGAATATACAGAGAACTTAAAAAAATCACCACTAAAAAAATAAATAACCCAATTAAAAAATGGGCAAGTGAACTAAAATAGGCACTTCACAGAAGAAATACAAATGGCCCATAAATATATGAAAAAATCTTCAACATCATTAGCAATCAGAGAGATGCAAATCAGAACTACCCTGAGATTTCACCTAACACCAATTAGAATGGCAATCATTAAAAACACAAACAACAACAAATGCTGGCGAGGATGTGGAGAAGTGGGAACTCTACTACACTGTTGGTGGGATTGCAAATTAGTGCAATCACTGTGGAAAACAGTGTGGAGGATCATCAGAAGAATGGGAATGAACCTACTGTATGACCCAGCAATACCACTTCTAGGCATCTACCCAAAAGGACTGAAACCAAACTACCAGACGAATGCATGTGTATCTATGTTTATAGCTACACAATTCACAATTGCCAAACTTTGGAACCAGTCAAGGTGTCCATCAACAGATGAATGGATCACAAAACTATGTGATATGTACACAATGGAATTTTATGTGGCCACAAAGAAGAGCAAAATTACATCATTTGCAGTAATTACAATTTGATAGACTTAATGCTTTCTGAATCTATGACAAAAAAAATCTGGATAATCAGTATTATAACATTAGGAAAAATTCTGACAAGTTTATTTTTCTTATACAACATAGATAAATAAAAATTTCAAGACCTCATACAAAAAATTCAAACTATGTTTAATAAATTAGATTATTTTAGGGAAAAATAGTTTTGTGGTTAATTAACAAATTAATGTCCTATAACAAACCTTTATATCAGAGAAATATATTATAATTTTATATACTACTTAAATATCAGCTATAGCACTTTATAATAAAGAATTAAGATAGACTGCCATTTTACGATATATTTCTTATTAATTTGTCAATTTCATTAATGTATAATGTACCAATTTTTACTGCTTTTTCTTATCAACTGACTTAGACTTAGCATAATATGACTGCCAGAAAAAGTGAATTAAAAGGTGTTTCATTTTCTCTTTCAGGGAAATCTTGAGGAGTTTGATACTTTTCATCCTCCAGCCATTAATCATTTTGTGGGGGGAGGCTATACATTGGTAAGTTTCACTTATTTTAATTTCTCTTTTCAAATTCTGGAACACACATGATTATAATACAGAGCAAGAATGAGAAGAATGAGGGACTTTAGATAAAGAAGAAAACACCCCAGTGGAGCGATGGTGGGGGTATGGGGGAGGGAAAATTAATGAAGGAAATTAATGGTGGGGGTGGGAGGAGGAAGAATTAATGAAGGAAACACATTGACATTATGTACATATATGAAATTATCAATGCCAATCTCAATATCAAGTATGGGGAAGTGGGGAGGGAGCTGGAGGTGGGGGAGAGAAGCTCACCAAATGCTGTGTGCATCTTTGCCCCTATCAGTCTTTATTATGATGTGAGACTACAATGCACCAATAAAGGTATATTAAAGATAGATAAAATAAAAATTTTTTGATCTTTCTCTCTTTATGTCTTATTGTTGTAACACTGGCTTAGTTACTCAAGAAACTGATTATTAGAGCATGTACATTTTCTAAAAAAGAGAACTTTGTGTAAGATGTTGAAATAAAAATATACTGGAAAAAAAGAAAGAGTAAAGAGATATCACCATCATTGCTTTGCTAATTACAGAATTATTTTTAAATAGAAGATTTATATCATGGTTTTGCTTTTGTATTTAATTATTCTAGTAATAGAAGTGCTATTAAAACCCATAGAGGTAAAATCAAAATTATATACTGGTATGGAAACTAATAATTTTTTAGATTGTAAAATTGTGCTGTACTAATTTTAGCTAGCTAGCATTAGGATAATCTATTTATTAACATTTGGTTCCCAAGCAACAATTGAATAAGCATACCTGAACAGATCTGAAGTCACCTAAGAGCTAATCAATCCAGTATCTGTAATACAGAATAGTTTCTTTTGCATATTGAATTTAAATTTTAAAGTTAAACACTTATTGTAGATGAGCTTTATGCCATCAACCCAAATATGTAGCTTTTGCTGTTGACTGAAAATAGCATTAGTATATCTTGGCATTATATTTCTCAACAACTCCTCATATTCTCATTCTCTCTCTCTCCCTCTCTCCCTCCCTCCCCGCCCCGTGTGTACAAGTACACACATGCATGTGCTTGCACAGACATATTCACATTCTTGTTAAAATACCATAAGCATTACATCAGGTTACCATTAGTTAATTTTTGCTCCCAATTCACCTAAACTAGTCTCTGCAGTCTCTGAGGTTTCTCATCCTTACTTCTGTTCACCAGAAACTTTTGATGGAATAAGACATCAATTAAAAATGTAAATCTGCTTTTAAGTAGATGTAAACTGTTCATCAAATTACATTGATCTATTGCTTCTTTATAGATAAATAATAGTAATTCTAAAAAGTGCATGCAATAGAAAATTTAAAAGATACAATTTAAAAATAAATATATAGTATTATTTAAATTCAACCATATTTCAGGGATCATTTTTACATTACCAAGATAGCATATGTTATCTTGCTTATTTTAACACACACACACACACACACACACACACACACACACACACACACACACACTATTACCTGGCATTAGGTTCCCTATATCTAGGCCCTTGAAATTGTCCATGACTTTCCACAAGAGAAAGAGAAACACTGGCAGATGAATCAATCTTTCTGTTTCATTTTGGATTTAACTTTTCCTGTTTTCTCAATAGTCTAACACCTGACAAAGGTATTTGATTTTCCCGCTGTTTGCCATATGCACAAACATCTAAATAAGGTACAATTAGTTTGCTATCTTTCCAGAGCATGATGAAGATTTAAACAGCTTTGCTCTCAAGGTTCAAGGTAACTGGTAGAAAAAAAAAATCACAAAACCATAGAGTCCAAGGGTGAAAATGAGGTGGGATATGGATATAAAAAGTGACTGGTATGTTTTATCACCAAATAACCTATGTGTAGTGTTCAGTGCACAGGACCCTATTGATCAAACCTTCAAGATTTTCTCAATTGCCCTCGTGGGATAGATAACCCATGTTATTCCCTTCTTTCCTTTACCCACAACCATGCTCTTAATATGCCTTCCCCGCTCTCATACATCCCTCCCAGAAAGTAGCATTTGTACAGTCACTTCTTAGGTTTCTTCTCTTTTCAATCAATAGCATTCATGGTTGAACTCATCCCTTCTTGTAGCCTCAAAGATGATTTATAGCTTGTGACATTCAAATCAATATGTCCTCCTAACATCTCATTCCTCAGAAACAAATCAACATATCTATTCGGTAGCACCATCGTTTCTTGCCTTCTAATATATTAAAGTTGAACTCACATTATTTTCCCACAAACCTTTTTTTGTCATTTCCATTCCTATGGATTGACGAGCTATCCACCCTGTTTCCCAAAAAGAAACTTGGAAAATATCTCTGACTTTTCTCATACCTTCTCACCTCTTTTATCAATTCATGAAGCTTTGTTAATCCCATATATAGGCAGATGAGAAATGCTATGGAAAATTTTTAAAATGTAATCCAATATATTTTAAGCCATGTATGAAAATGCTTCAGTGAAAACTAAATCCATTAGGTGAAACAAAATAACCACCCTAGACTAAAACAAGGAGAAAAATGTAATTTGTCCCCATGTAGGGCATAATGATGATGTATTTTAAGATTTAGTATGGTGTATTTTATTATAAACTTTAATTTCACTAATATTTTTACTTTAGTGTTTCCTAACATATGCACAGTAAACCCTATGTATCCATAGGTTCAGCATTTACAGATTCAACCAACCACAGATTGAAAATATTTGGGAAAAAATTGCATCTGTACTGAACATGTGCAAACACTTTGTTTTTGTCATTTTTTCTAAACAATACAGTATAACAGCTATTTACATAGGATTTATGTTGTACTAGATGTTATAAGAGATCTAGAGATAACTTAATGTCATATGGGAGGATGTGTGCAGGCTATATGCAAAACTATGCCTCTTTTTTTTTTGGTGGTACTGGGGACTGAACCCAGGGGCATTCTACCTCTGAGCTACAACCCCAACCCTATTTTTTATTCTTTTTTTTGAAACAGGGTCTCACTAAGTTGCAGTGGGCCTCACTATGTAGCTGAAGCTGGCCACGAACCAGCAATCCTCCTGTCTCAGCCTCCCAAGTACTGGGATTACAAGCATGTGCCACCACGCCTGGCTTACTATGCCATTTTCTATGAAGAACTTGAGCACCTGTGGATTGTGGTATTTGCAAGGGGTCCCGGAACCAATACCGAGAATACTAAGGAACAACTGTGTGTGTGTGGAGGGGGGGTAGTGTGTGCCTGTGCATGTGTGTGTACCTGCACAAAACCATTGATCATATCCCATACACTTAGAAGTTCAATGTTAAAAATTTCCTAATATGTGATAATGTAAGATCTGTGCCTTATAAGCTCATGACAGATGTTTCCACATACTGATCAAATATGTATATTTTCTCCATAGCCCTTAAAATTTAATAACATATTGACATGCTTTTATTGAACCAAATGCCAATTGTGTTTGGTACTTTTATATGCAAAATTAACTGGACAAAATATTGTTTGAAAATAGATGTCCATCTCTCCATGGTGTTGGGTCGTATTTATGAAGGAAGTGATCATTGTTTCTCTGACAGCTTGAAAAAGGTCAAATACTGCCCATCTTTCTTTCCCCCCAGGTTTAATGCTTATGCTTTTATCTCAGACAACTTTTTAGAATACCATAAGGACAGTTTCCATTCATTCTCTCAATACATTTTTAATTACTAGAAAAGATTTTAATTACCTTTAGATATATGATATAAAATTGATCATATTATATTTCAACTTTTAATTTTTTAGAAGACTTTTATCCATCAGCGTGATTATTTTCAGGAATCCGACTATATATTCCTATCAACTGCCAGAGTGAACTGAATTAATAAAAGGGATTGCCCCTTTTTATTTGTTCTACCAAGGCCAAGTCTCCAGAGGAATGCTTCATTATTGCAGACAATACATTCCTTGGTTTGCTGGCTAGCTTTAATAGGATGTTAAAATCGATTGGACCTATTTCTCTGTCACTTGAGAAGGACTGTAGGTTTTGTGGTGTGTTGTAATTTTGTATCCTTCTCACGTTTTTTTTTTTTTAAATTTGACATTGCTAAACCAAGTGTCTCCCTTGCTTATATGACCACAACTTCCTTTTTCTGAGGAAATAGTTCTTGTAAATGTGTAATGTACCTGGAATCTAAGCCCCACCACACTGGTTGTGTCAAAGTCATGACAGATAATGTTATGTATTGTGAGAATTACACGGAAAGGATGGTGCAGCTCAGCTTTGTACTTCTGCAATGCATTAGCAGTGCTGCTCTATCGTGAGCACAGCGCCCCCTTGTGAAGGCAGGCTTATCATAGTAACTTACCAAGAACAAGCACAGACTGTGGGGTAAAATAAACAAGAGCAATTTCATGTTCGTTTACCATAGTCTTTTTAAATTCACTCAATCACGATAGTTATTTCCCTACTTTTGAGAAACTTAGGCAGGCTCATTGACTTATCTGGAAATTTTAGATAATAAAAAATGCCCACAATCATTTCAAATCTTTAAAACACAGCATCAATTCGTGTCAGTCCCATAGTTAGAAGCACAAACCAAGGCCATTAGAAAACTCTTTAAAGAAATAATATCAGAGAATTTCCCAGTCATGTCGAGACCTCTCTTTTCTGCCAGTCTGGGACATTTGCAGGCCAGTATCCCAGGAGGATGGAGTAATCAGTTTCTTTCCCTCTCTGTTCCAACCTTGTAGCATCCCTCCTCTTTTGCCTTGCAAAAGGCAGTTTCAGATTGTTGAGTTTTGGGGCATGGTCAGAGAGAAACAGTATGGGGCAGTAAAGTTCATTTGTGGTTTCTTCAGAAACACTACCCATCCCTGTAGATATATTAAAGCAGAATTGTTACTGGATGAGAAGTTGTAAAATTATTGCACACAACCTCAGTCTTTGCTTATCTACTTAGAAAGCATTCAAACAGAAAGCTCAAATGGGAAATACAGGAGGTTTATTCAGACACCATGTGAAGGTACCATAGGAGAAAGGTAGGGGAAAGGGCAGCACTCCAGAGGAATGCTTCTGGAATGGGCCGTTCCCAGGAATGGAAAGGTGGCCTGGGGCAATGGGTTTACGCTCCAGAGACAGGTGTGTAGCTGTCCATTTTGAGAAGGGAAACAGGTGTGGGGCAATGGTTACACTCCAGAGATGGGATCTGGAGCGGTCAACTTCTGGGAAAGGAAAATGCCGTGGAGTTTTCCACAGGTCAGGTTGGTTCTATATCCCGTCTGGACACCTTCAGTATATGCATTACATTTTGGGGTGATTGACTGCCCTTTGCACATCCCACCTTAGTGACCCTGCATTGTTTCTCCTCTTGCCCCACCTCTTCTTTCTCTTTCTTGAGATCTTGTCATGCCTGCCTGCTCTCCTTCTTGTTAGATATTTTCTCCTTCTTTATATTTCTTAAGGGGTGAGGATGAAATATCCCCCAAACTGTCCACATGATCTCCTTAGAGTCTTTTTCTGGTTGAATAAGTCATACCCTAAAGTCTTTAAAGGTTAGTGTGGGGGAGGAGGGGTCTCATACCACAGTTCTCTCCAGTGAAGTCTTAAAATAGCCAATTTCTTATTTTCTCAAAGTGGGTGAGAGATTTAAGTTACCTAAATTTTAAAATTTCCTGAAATCTATCTAAAATATGATTCCCTTTGAAATGTGGTCAAACATGCATTCTAAATTTCTCTTACATACACCAAGAAATTCTGAATGTGAATTCTCCCATGACCAACATTTGTAAAATCTAATAAAACCAGCTCAAATCTGGCCATCAAATAAGTGGTAATAAGATTAAGCTCAAATATACATGCTATCATATTTATTATTCTCATTTATTATTCTTAATGATAATAAAATTTCAAAATTTTGTGAAGTATTTGAAAAAAGGGAAATGTTTAAATGGATCAGAGAAGAGACACTCGGGACTAGTGAATTGAGACATCTGATTACAGTGCTGAATATTATACAACATTTTAATATTTCTTTGAAGTACCATATTATGAGAATTCATAATATAATTATAGTGAAAGTGTTGTGAGTTTGTAGTCTTAAAGAGTTTATATACTAAGGGCTATTTTCTTAAGATACCAGATATTCACATTAAGCAATAAGACATAATAAGCAACAAATAAAATTTGTTTTCTGGGGAAAACTGCCTTTCCAATTAAGAAACAGAATTTATAAGCCACTATTTATGTGATACTATGCAAACTTACTCTACAATAAATTTAACTTAACTTATCATTTAAATAAAATATTAATACTTTAAAAAACAGTGACAAATGCTTACAATTAAATCACAATTTACTAAAAATTTTAAATACATCTTATGACATGAAGAATGTTTTAAATACATCTTATGATGTGAAGAAAACAAATATTGCCTTCACAAAGCATTGTAAAACATTTCTTTAAATGGCTAAAATATGTCACCATCAATATAAAAATATAGAAAATATGCATGACTGAAAATAAATAAGTTATATACTATTTAGTGAAAACAAAAATAATGACCAGGCATGTTGGTGCATGCTGATAATCACAGTACTTGGGAGGCTGAGACAGGAGGATTGCTTATTCAAGGCCAGTGCATGGTCTTGAATATAACTGAACTATAGCTTTTTCAGAATATAACTGAACTATAGCTTTTTCATATGGAAGCCAAGAGATGAGATTTTTTGAAAATCTACCTTATAATGGGATCAGTACGTATAGTATTGACATTATATAATAATATTTAAAATCTTAAGATGATAAAGGACTTTTGAAACACTCTGATATGTGAAGAAATTTTAGAAATATATATATATATATCATTGACTATACATTTAAAATATTAGTCCTAATTTTATTAATCAAAACAGTGATGCATTTATATACTGTATATGTATTTGATGATTTATAAAATCTGATTAGGTTTTGTTTGCTCTCAATGTCCAAAAATATTTAATGTGGGGAGATGTAATATAAATAAATAAATTAAAATATTAAGCTGGGCATGGTGGTGCACACCTGTAATCCCAGTACTTGGGAGGCTGAGACAGGAGGATCGCAATTTCAGGGCCAACACTGGCAACTTAGCGAGACCCTATTTCAAAGTAAAAGAAAAAAAGGGCAGGTTGCAGTTCAGTGATAGAGTGTCCCTGTGTTCAATAACCAGTGTGTGTGTGTGTGTGTGTGTGTGTGTGTGTGTGTGTGCATGTGTACATATATGTATGTGTGTGTAAACATATATATGTATAATATATATGAAGTTTCCATTTTATTTTAACTTAAATTTTGAACAAACGTTATATTCTTCTACTACAATATTACTTTCTGAGGGAGAATGCAATTCCATCCAAGGGCGACTTTATAAAAGGCCAGTATAAGCTTTTTTTAGAGGCATAAAACATACTGAGTCATAAAACATGTTAAAGGAACAACCTAATTACAACCACATAATTCAATGGGCTTTCTGCTCTATAATAGTGAATTATTGAGAACAGGAAAACAATTAATGGAATGAATCATTTTTAAATGGAAATTCAGCATTTTGGCTCCCCTTTATAGAATTTTATTCATTCTAGTGGCTAAAATAAAACATAGTCAATGTAAATCTTAATGGCTACCCAATCTACACAAACTGCAATAAATTCGTTTAATGATTTTCCCATAATTTAAGATGAAATACACACTTGTGTAAAACTTGTGTTGGTTGGTTTTTCAGTTGTGCAATACAAGTACCTTATTTCCCTTCCAGTTAATTCCTGCAGTAAGTAGCAATCTTCTTGACAGGTAACATCTGAATAGGAGAGGGCAAATGATTCTCTAATATCCTTAATCCCAAAACATTTATTTATTGCTTACTATATGTGCCAGTAGACTAAAATGCTATGTTTGAGATCAGTATATGAGAAATAAGTAATAGGTATAAGATCAAAACTACCTTAAGTAACAAGGGGTTAACCTTCAAACATAGCAACAGGCAAACAGGTTCAAATTTCTGGGTTTGGTTAATCAAGGCACACATATGTTATAGAGGATCCCAGAAAACTCGCTGTAGCTGTCTTCCTCAGATTTTCTTTCAGGCTTATTCCCCACAATTGCAAGAGGCTGACCAGTTGAGCTACAAGGCACTGCTCTGTGAATGCCTGACTAGATTATCTCAAGTGCCACTGCAGGACTTGAGAGACCAGCTCTGCAAGATTAACTCACATTTTCATAGTCTGTAATGGTAGGTGGATTTATTAGAAGAGAATACACAAGCGTTTGGGGGGATGCAGGGATCTATTGATGAGCAGCCAGCCATGTTTGAAACAAGAGGCAGAAGCAAGTTGATGGAGTTTAGAAGAACCATACTGGTGTGTGTATCTTCTAAATTTTCACAGAAGAGATAATACTCACCGTGCAGAAGATGAGTAAAAGTTTTCAGATAAAGCAAGCGATTCATAAGTGGGGAGAAGTGAATAAAAAACATCGGACTTCCCAGTTACGTTGGTATCAGGTGAAAGCATGTGATACTTAGGGAATTCTAGTAGCATAATAATTAAGAAAGCAAACAATATTGATGTGCATCGAAACTACCAGAATTGTAGGGTGTTGAGCCAAAGCAGTTTAGACAAAGATGTTGCTTCATTTTCAGCAGAGTTATATGAATTAACTTACAATGATACTAAGAAAGCACTATTAGTTTTCGAATTCTACAGATTATAAATTTGTAGTCCAAAACAGGCTCTATGAGAAATTTGGCACTTCCTCTTTTTAAGTTTGGTGGTATTTTAGTTTCAAATTTAAATCTTACCCCTTAGAAAACCTTACTAAGAGATATTTGTGATTTGGAATATCACCAGCCTTACAGAATAAATACTTTCAAATAACATTTCCTTTAGGGATCTGACTTGACCCTTCCAAAAATTAGTCTAAAACCAAATATGTTGTTGGGAAGTACCCCCAAAGTATTGGGCACATTAACCATAGATATATTAGAAATTGCATTTCATAAATAAATTCTTTTAGAAGAGTAGTGAGCCTGGTGTGGTGGTGCATGACTATAATCTCACTACTTGGGAGGTTGAGACAGGAGGATCTCAGGATCGAGGACAGCCTCAGCAAGTAGTGAGACTCTCAGCAACCTAGTGAGACCCTGTTTCAAAACAAAAAATAAAAAGGGCTGGGGGTGTAGCTCTGAGGTAGAATGCCCTTGGGTTCAACCCCCAGTACCACACACACACACACACACACACACACACATGTGATATTTTTGAGAATACTTTCAAAAACTTAGAAATAATTCTATCCTTGTTGTCACATGATACACTTGAAATTTATAAGGAGGACTAAATTAAGGAAGCTCTGAAACTGGCAGATACATCTGAGAAAGTCTACCTTTATCTGATGACATGTAACTTTAGATTTCTTGAACTATATGAAAGACACAGAAGGAAAAAGATGCAGACTCTAAATTCAAGCATTCTTTTTCTTACTATACTATTGGCATAGTCTCCTCTCATTCCTCCTTCCTCCTCCTGCCTTCTTCTCCTCTTTCTCTCTCTGTTACTCCTATTATTATTAAATAATCCATCTTTCTCCACCATTTGCTCCTATTTTTTTTTTTTGCGGTACGGGGGATTGAACCCAGGGGCGTTCTACCTCTGCGCTACACCCCCGGCCCTGTATTTTTATACTTTATTTTGAAACCGGGTCTCACAAAGTTGCAGAGGGCCTCGCTAGGTAGAGAGAGAGAGAGAGAGAGAGAGAGAGAGAGAGAGAGCTGAGGCTGGCCGCGAACCCGGATCCTCCAGTCTCCGCCTCCCAAAGTACTGGGATTACAAGCATGTGCCACCACGCCTGGCTTTATTTACTCCTATTTTTAAAATCTCTGTTTTGTTCCTAAGTCAGTGACATATTTTATTTCTTGTTACAGTTTATTGTTGTGATATTTGGGAGAATTAGTCTTTCAAGAATATCTTGAGTGTTTATAAATTTATATATCATTATTATATAGCTTAATAAAATTTCTCTAATAAAAAAAGCCTTCATGTTGTAGCAACATTCAAATGAAGACCTAGAACAGGAAGTTAACAAGAGGGAGAATCAATGAAGGCATCACTTCCATTGACATTATGTACATACGTGAGAATACCAATGTCAATCCCAACACCCTGTATGGGGAAGGGAGGGAGGAGGAGGGAGCTGAGGGAAAGACTGACAAGTTCTGTGTGCATGTGTCACTATCACTATGAACTACATTATGATGTGAGACTATAATGCACCAATAAGAGTATAACAAAATAGCACAACATATAAAAAGTCTACTGAAAATTTATACAAGGAAAGATAACCCAACAAAAAAGTACAAAGAAATGAACATGAATTTCCCAAATAAAGAGTGGATACGTGTATGAAAATGTCAACAATAAGATAAATGCAAATTGAAACATGGAGAATTCTGAGCTGATCAGATTAATAGAAGTAAAAACATTTGGCATCATTACTAATTGTTAGTGATGAAGTATATCAATGTAAATTTTTATACACATTGCTGGTGTGCATGTAGGTAGTAATAATCAGTTTGGGAAATAATGTGGTATTTTGTCATCAGGCTATGGGTATGTAATCCATGATACAAAATCTCCCAGGAATGTATCCTAAAGAAATTCTTATAAATGTTCAAAAGAATTAATTTCCAGTAATATTCCTAGCAGCATTATTTGCACTAGAAACAGACAAATCAAGAAGCAGTCTACAGATTTTCCACTGTAAAGTTGCAATTTTCCTTTCAATATTAATAAGCACCTTGTAGAGAGATGCTTTGATACCATGACTATCCTCTTCCTTCTCCTGTGGTTCCAGCTTCTATTGATGATTTATAAACACCATTATTTTTCTCTATAATTATTACCTGGCATTCTACTGTATGGAAGCTTCTTCTCTCTAGATACATGGATTATTATTTCATCCAAATAGTAATGACCCATTATTCTGGATGGATTAATATAAATAAATGGTTTTAAAATTTTAATGACACTAACAGTTAAAAATAAACATTTTCTAATACTTGCTAAAATTTAAAAACCACCGATTACAAAATATACATCCACAAATCACCCAAAATTGCATCCATATTTTCAGAGATCCCATTAAGCCTTTATCAGCCACAGATGCTGAAACTCAGATTGATGTACCAATCCAGTATATACCACATTTCTGAGCAACAAGGATGGAGAGAAACAGAGGTACTAGAAGTCTGGTGCTGCACTCAGGAGAGGTTGAATCAAGTGAGTCACCATGTAGACAAGAAGCAGTGTCAGTGGATTGGAAGAGAGAAAAATATATGAGGTATACTCAGTATGAAGTCTTAAGAGTAGTATACAGGACTTCTAAATTTTGCCTGGGAATAACCCTGCAGTGATATGTTTCCAAAGTACCTTGTAGTATCTCATAAAATATGTTCACTGCCTAAACTCTACCAGAGAAGAAATACATTTTATAAGATTCTATGATAATGGCCACAGTTGATGGCCACTATTGTGCTCCTCTTCCTCCTCCTCCCTCTCCTCCCTCTCTTTCCCTTCTTCTGCTCTCCTTCTTCTAATACCATATGTGAGACAACATTGTTTTAACTACTTTGTAGCACAGAATTTAAGTCTTTTAGTAATCTCATTTTGGAATTGAGGCTGGAATTGACTTGTTCCTAAATAGCCATGTAAGAAATTTACTTCCTTTCACACATCTACGTTACCCTAAGTAACTGCCAAGCTCAATTGTCTGTTGATTGCAATTTTATTTTAGAGTGTTCCCAAAGGGTTTCTTTCCAAGGAAATATGATTGAGTGTGAATTATTGTGATATAGATACATTGACTTTGTGTTATTGTGGATGACTTTGTTCTACTGCCATGATTTTCTTAACTACTTACATATTTAGTATAATAACAATAATTATAATATATAAGTCAGCAGCTGTTAGTGCACATATTTTTGTTACAGACAAATTCAATTAGGAGCTTTGCTTGCTAAACCCATGAAAAAGTAGATAACTCTGAAAGGTCAATTCTAAATTATCATTGTCCACAATCATTTCCCAAGCCATTAGGCCTATAAAATCCAATTGAAACTGAAAGCCATAAAATAAATTATAGAAAAGCTGCCCAGGAAAGTAGTAACCATATGCGTAAGATACCTGTCTACAGAAATTAATTCAACTGGATTATCCACAATAAGGCCACTCCAGTACATATTATGTGGCCATTATCATTTACAAACCCATATCTCAAAGGAAGTTTAGTTACTTAACTCCAAACAATCCAATGAGGTCAAGTGCTAAGTGAAGCACTTTTTAAATGACCATAAAGTGGGGTAGCCATTCTCTTGAATTGTAAGAGGAAAGATTCCACAGTTATAGAAATAACTATGCATTTAGTCATATTGGATATCTTTTATTGAAACAGTGGCTGATGCAAAAATTGTTATGAAATAGGTCTATATCATATGGTTGTAATTGAAGATTGAAAATATATATTCATCCCCAATCAAAGGTTTTCTCTCCTTGTTTTATACTATTTTTATTTCATGTCTCATTTCTTACCTGTTGAGCCAACTTTCTCATTCTTCATGAATTCTTAAGGCTGTGCCTTTTTATTTAAGTAAAATATACTGAAACTGAATGACATGAATATAGTATAACTGTAATTCAATACATTACTTCTGGAATAAATACATTTTTTAACCATGTTCCCAAGTTTTTTGAGAACAAAAGTCATAATGCTTGAATAACTTTCCAAGCTGAGACCCACATAGGAGGTTTTGTAAGTCATTGAATTTTTTATATACAATTAACAGTCTGCATATTAAACTGTGAAGAGTAAATGTAGAATTTCTCCTTGGAAAGGGATGAAGTGGAGAGAACACCAACGTTACAACATAAAAGCCTAAATTGAAACTGCAGCAATGGTAACTGACCCAGCCTCTCTGAATCTTAGTTTCCTCATCTGTTAAGAGAAATGCATCTTTCTTCCTATTTTAAAGGATAGTTCATAATAATAAAATAATCAATCCATTATGTAAACATATCAATTATAAAATAAGTTCACCAACAACAGAACCCCCAAAATAAGCAAAAGTGACAAAACTGAAGTGAAAGATAAATCATTCAAAAATAGTAATTTAATATATTGATGCCACAATTTCAATAATTAAAAAGAAACAGTTCAAAAGAAAATGAGCAAGGATTGGCATAAAAAAACAAGTAGAATTACAAATATCTATAGAAAAATGACAGCAGAGAGATAGAAATATTATACAATGCGCCGGGCGTGGTGGCGCACGCTTGTAATCTCAGTACTTTGGGAGGCGGAGACCTGAGGATCCGGGTTCGCGTCCAGCCTCAGCTCTCTCTCTCTCTCTCTCTCTCGCTCTCACTCTCGCTCTCGCTCTCTCTCTCTCGCTCTCTCTACTTAATGAGGCCCTCCGCAACTTCGTGAGACCCGGTTTCAAAAATAAAGTATAAAAAATAGGGCCGGGGGTGTAGCGCGGAGGTAGAACACCCCTGGGTTCAATCCCTGGCACTGCAAAAAAAAAAAAAGAAATATTATACTATGCATAGAATATGCATCATTTAACTAGCAAAGGTTAGTCTCCAGATATTGGGTTGTGACCCATATAAGAGCAAATGTGCAAAATAAAATGGAAACAAATTAGCATTTAAATAACAATAATTTGTAATTAGAAAAAATAGTAATTGATCACTCTAGGAAATATTAAAGATACATGATTTCTTCAAAAAGGGTTCTGACTTCAATATCAAAGTACTACAGAACCTTAAAGTGTTAGAGTCAGGCACAGTGGTGCACATCTGCAATCCCAGTACTTGGGAAGCTGAGACAGAGAAGGATTGATTGCAGGTTTGAGGACAGCCTCAGCAATGTAACAAGACCCTCAGCAACATAGCAAGACCCTGTTTCATAATAAAAAATGTATATATAATAAATGTATATTTTTTAAGGCTGTGGTGTAGCTTAAAGTAGGATCCCCTAGGTTCAATCTCTAGTACTTAAATAAATAAACAAATAAAGTATGAGCCAGAAAGTGTTTGAAAATGAAACAAGAAAGATGAATAGGTCTTATTTTATGTACCTTTGACTTTGTGTCTCCAATAATGCCTAGCAGAGTTTCTCATTTGATGGTACACATTCAATAATTGTGTTTTTGATTGATGTCAAGGAATTGGCTTGCATTGCATTCATGACTAAATTGCTATATAACTTTTAGCAAATGAATTCAGTCTTTTAACATCATTTTTTCTTGTGGCAACTTAAAATGTGTGATAGAAGAGCTGACATGTGACGATTTATTCACTCACAAACTGAAAACCTTGGAGATAACGTTAGACTAGAGAATAAAATAAATACCACATGGTTTGAACTATCGATTCTCTTCTCTTCTCTTCTCTTCTCTTCTCTTCTCTTCTCTTCTTCTCTTCTCTTCTCTGGTCTTCTCTTCTCTTCTCTCTCTCTCTTCTCTTAAGCAGGAATATATGAAATGTTAAGTTTTGAAAGCTGCACCCAGAGGAAAAAACAATGAGATGACTGTGCAGATTGGCCAAGAATATCAAATTCTAGAGCATCATCATATGAACCAAAATATAAAATGGCTAAAATAAATTTAAAGCATAAAAAAATGAATATATCTTTCATTGGAATAGCACCCCAAAAAACAATTCTAATAGGAAGACATCAACATACCTACTTCTGTGTTTATTAAGAACTCAGTGAAGTATTTTATCCAGGTCTAGTGTAGTCTTTGTAAAACTTATTGTACTTATTGTAGTAATTGCCATCAAATATTTGGCGGCAGTGTACATTTTTAAAAACATTATATTTCACCTAAAAAAGGTAAAGGTTCCTCTGACATTTATATCTGTACCTGTGAGGCTAATTGATAGAAATGTCTGAAGTGCCCTTTCCTGCCAGTCTTGTCATAGCATAAGAAGAGCCTACCTATATAGTCATTAAGTGGTTTAAAAATTGCTTTTTAATAAATAAAATATAAAATCAGGACTGATTATTATGTTTTAAATAGATTAACAGTTTGTTTTTAAATTCCTTAATATGAACTTGATTGTGTTCCGTGGTTGATTTGATAATTGACTTTCAGCAGAACCAGCGCAGTTAAAGTGTGTTGAACTCCTGTTCCAGGGCCGGCCTCACTTCTCCTCCACTGTGACCTTGAAGAAATCAGTGAAAAATCTCTTTCTCTTTATTCTTTCACCAAATGGTTGCAATAAAGTATGATTCTAGGTATACTGACAGCATGATGTCTTTGAATTCATACAGCTGATGTTCAAATCATGTTTTGGAACTCATTATTTCCTCTGCTTAGATAAAGTATTTTAGGTCAGTGAGCTTTAATATCACTGATAATACTAATGACACAGGATTTCTGAGAATTAAAGAAATTAATTCTACAGTGGATATGCTTTTCTTGCAGATCATGGGAATAATTAATAGAATATTATTGTATTTTATTTATCTAGTCATGATCTTGCGAATTCTGTGGGCCCTTTCAAGGTAATAATTGAATCTCACTGCTCATTGGTTTGCATGTGTTTGCCGGGTTTCACATAGTCTGCCGATTCTTGTTTTAGAGTCTAGTCTGTAAGCAGATACTCAAATACATATGAAATATCTACACAAGCAGTTCAGTCTTTGGACATGTTTCTGTTAAGTAAGCACAAGGTGTTTTACTTTTTTTCTGAGATACTTGTCACAATTATTGAGCATTGCAGTGCTCTTGTGATGGAACTAAAATCCTTGTGTTGGGGAATTATCATGTGCTGATAGCAGTGTTGGCTTGAAAAATGGAATGGTGAGTACAAGCTGATATTGTCCCTGCATTCATGAAACTTGCAGTCTTGTAAGCAGGATGGACATTAAATTTTTTTTTTTTTTTTTTTGCGGTACCGGGGATTGAACACTGGGGCGTTCTACCTCCGAGCTACACCCCCGGCCCTATTTTTTTTATGCTTTTTTTTTTTGCAGTTCCGGGGATTGAACCCAGGGGCGTTCTACCTCCGAGCGACACCCCCGGCCTTATTTTTAATACTTTATTTTGAAACTGGGTCTCACGAAGTTGCGGAGGGCCTCACTAAGTAGAGAGAGAGAGAGAGACAGGGGAGGGGGAGAGATAGAGAGAGAGAGCTGAGGCTGGCCGCGAACCTGGATCCTTCAGTCTCCGCCTCCCAAAGTACTGGGATTACAAGCCTGCGCCACCACGCCCGGCTTATGCTTTATTTTTGAAACCGGGTCTCACGAAGTTGTGGAGGGCCTCACTAGGGAGAGAGAGAGAGAGAGAGAGAGAGAGAGAGAGAGAAAGCCTCCGGTCTCCGCCTCCCAAAGTACTGGGATTACAAGCGTGCGCCCCCACGCCCGGCTTAAATTTTTTTTAAGTCATCTCATATGTAAGTATAAAGTTGAGATTGTGATCATGTTTAAAGAATCAGTGGGAAACATGGTTTTTCACATCTGCTCTCATGTCCTCTCTTCCTGCAATATTTTTCTTCTCCTCTAAATATTTTCTTCCTTTTTTTTATCTTTCTCCTCATGTTGTGATTATAATGTCATTTCAGTTTGGCCACCTATTTGATTATTCCTCTAATATTCTATTAGATATTTTTATATTTTCTCAAAATTCAGACTTAAAATCCTATTTTATACCTATTAAATATTTAAAAACTTTTAATATATAAATGAATATTCAAAATGCCCTAAGAAAATTCTTGCTATATATTTATATAGAATACAATATATTCATCTTTTTTGAAGAATTAAAACAAGCCATGTTTAATGAATTAGAAGAGTATATGCAATGATTGAACAAATAAGGAATTTCAATAATGAAACAAAAACTATTTATTTATTTATTTATTTATTTATTTATTTATTTATTTTTGCGGTACCGGGGATTGAACCCAGGGGCGTTCTACCTCAGCGCTACGCCCCCGGCCCTATTTTTTTATACTTTATTTTGAAACCGGGTCTCACGAAGTTGCGGAGGGCCTCACTAAGTAGAGAGAGAGAGAGAGGCAGGGAGAGAGAGAGAGAGAGAGCTGAGGCTGGCCGAAAACCCGGATCCTCCGGTCTCCGCCTCCCAAAGTACTGGGATTACAAGCGTGCGCCACCACGCCCGGCCAAAAACTATTTAAATAGAATAAACTAGGCATTTTAAAATTGAAAAGTACTATAACCAAAATGAAAATAAATTGGCACAATGGCATATTTAAATATGCTTCTATTGGTGCATTATAGTCATACATCATAATGTAAATCATATTGACAGTCACATACATGCACACAGCACTTGGTGGCCCCCCTGCCTCCCCATTTCACCCCTTCCCGATACAGAGTACTGATATTGACATTGGTATATTCACCTATGTACACATAATTGATGGTAGTATTTTCATTAATGAAACTCAGTCTTCCCCCTCCCCTTCCCTTAGACCACCTCCCTGGTCCACTGAGGTTTCTCCTCCATTATCTGGAGTCCCTTTGGTATCCCAATTATATACATCTTATTATATATTATATATACTTCTATAATATTTAAAAACTTTCAATATATAAATAAATGTTCAAAATACTTAGAGAATTCTTATTTATTATAAATATTACATATAACCCTCTTATATATAATACAAATAATATATATTCTGTCAAATATATGGAAATATGTATTTGTTTTATAATATAAAATATATAATAAGTATAATTCTCTTATACATAGTACAAATATATATTCTTATAAATATATAGAGAAATATATGTGAATGTATTTGTCACTATCTGCCTAAGTTACCTGTCAATATCAATTTTCATAATTGAAATGTAAGAGGATAATGTAATAAGTTAATTTTCTGGGGAGAAATGAATTTTTTGGCCAAAGACAATGAATATTTCTCCATGACTGCTTATTCCTGCTGCCTCTCTATTTTTACCTCCAACATGGAATATTGATTACTGATCAAGTAAAATTAAATTTTAGGAATTGATTTGCAAGATGGAACATTTCTACAAGTCTAAAGTAATATGTTAATAGAAAACTAATAAGAACACCAGAAGTCTCTGAAACTCATCATGACTACTGCAGGTGCCTGAATTCCAGAGTTCCACATGCTACAATGGCCCATAGCATATCTTTTTGAAGAATAAACACACACACTCCCTTGGTAAAGCAAAGTCACAACTATCTGAAGCAGCTTGGAACTGAGTGTTTGTCAGCAGTGTAGGAATATGCTTTGGTGCAAGCCTATTCTTTATCATGGTTATGTTTTATTTACTGAGTAAAGTGGGTAAATCAATGAAAACTAATTTAAGAAATCTATACATTAGATACCTATAAGTGAAAAATTAGACTAAGCTTTTGTTTGTTTTGTTAAATCCCAAGCTCCATGATGCTAGGAAGTACCAAGTTTTCAATATTTCTTCAGAGCAATTCAATATTTCTTCAGAGCAACTCACTAAGCTATCACGGAAGAGAAAGTTGGATAGAAGTTACCTAAATTCAACCCAACTTACCAGTGCTTTACAGTTAAATGCTTTCCTGATCATATACGCTGCAGCGTCTAGTATGGGAAATAAGAAGTAACAGCCTGGAACATTATCAGGGGTCTACCTAATCTTCTAATCCAAGAAAATTAAGCTAATCTATATGATTGTTTTCTTCTAAAAATAATGGCCTTCTATCTTTATTAGGTATTGGTAGAAAGATTGTGGAGAATAATTTTTTCTTATAACAATGATTTATTAATTCATTTGGATTTTAAAAATAAACAATTTTGGAGCCTTGGCGTGGTGGTGCACGCTTGTAATCCCAGTACTTGGGAGGCTGAGATAGGAGGATCGTGGGTTTGCGGCCAGCCTCAGCTACTTAGTGAGGCCCTCCGCAACTTAGTGAGACCCTGTTTCAAAATAAAGAATAAAAAATAGGGCTGGAGATATAGCTCAGAGGTAGAATGTCCCTGGGTTCAATCCCTGGTACCACTAAAAAAAATTAAAAAATAAACAACTTTGTAGAATTTTAGTGAATGTCATGCACTAAGTAGATGAAACAGTTTAATATTGAGTTCTTCTCTATAATTATTTTAGGGTGTTATTTTGTTGATAAATCTAGAGTATTTAAAATGCTTTCCTACCTACTTTTTATTTGATTAGAATAATTATTGTATTTATTTGTCTATTATGACATATGTAATAATTGTGGAATATGAAATATTAGTAGTATCATATTAATTTGGTTTTAAGACAGAAGCTTTATAGAATCCTCTGTGATTCCTCTAGAACCATGAAGATCTGTACAAGATTTTCTCATTTTCTGATTCTATTATTTGCCCACTATGTCTGGATTTACGTGTGTTTGCATGGAGGAGCAAAGTTGGGACTTAATGTCACCTCTGGTTTGGAAATCCAGCTACCACCGACTGGACTCAGCATGCATGGCCTCAGAGCCCTGTACAGCCTACTTGGTGACATACCCATTGAACCAGGTGTGAAACTTAATGCACACTCAGATGAGTTCCCCATCTTTATAGAGCAAATTTAGACATATTATTATGTATATATTTTGAGAAAATACTATATAAGTAAATATGTTGAATTTAAAAGAATTCAAAATTCATATACATCCTTTTCTCCAAGATCATGGTACTTGGAGACACAGGGATAATTGGTCAAATACTGCTTTTTCTACTTTCTAGTTAGGTTAATATGGGCCAATATGTTTATTTCCTAAGTTTGTTTTCTCAACTTAAAATGTGAATGATAATACCAACCTATTAGTTTCTTCCAAAGATGGATACTTATGTAGTTTTCATTTCTTGATTATTGTGAAAAGTGCTACAATAAACATGACAGTAAAGATATCTCTTCCACATACTGATATCATTTCCTTTGGTTCTTTTTTTTATGTTTTTATTGGTGCATTGTAGTCTCACATCACAATGAGTATCAGTTTGGTGTTAACATACATGCACACAGCTCTTGGTGTCCCTCCCCCCCGCCTCCCCCCCGCCTCCCCCCCACATGTAGCACTGAGAATGATGTTGGTATAATCTCATATATACACATTGTTTATGACAGTAATTCCATGGATTC
>PVJS01031847.1:11275-23239 GCA_004027185.1 Glis glis | reverse complement strand
ATATAGGGAGTAGTGGGGACACAAAAGGGTCTCCAATGACAATGGAGAACCCTCAGAGGTGCTAGGGAAGGGATACAAGGGAAGGGGAAGGGTAAGAAAGTAGTGAATCCATGGAATTACTGTCATAAACAATGTGTATATGTGAGATTATACCAACATCATTCTCAGTGCTACATGTGGGGGGAAGGCGGGGGGGAGGCGGGGGGGAGGGACACCAAGAGCTGTGTGCATGTATGTTAACACCAAACTGATACTCATTGTGAAGTGAGACTACAATGCACCAATAAAAACATAAAAAAAAAAACAAAAAAAAAAAAAAAAAAAAAAAAAATCAGGTTGGTGATGTAAAAAAAAAAAAAAAATAGTTTCAAATCTAAAAAAAAAAAAAAAAAAAAAGAACTCTTAAGTCCAGCCGTATCTCAGCTAAAACAGATTTACAGCATAGGGCTCTGAGAGATGCCCTAAAGCAAGATGGTCATAAACTCCTACGTTTTGATACCCTAGGCCTCAGCAAATCACAGGCTTCCACAGGTTGGCCCTGGCCCAGCCCTGTGGTTGGGTCCTGAGCAGCAGCTGGGAGCCGTCCTTGGCCAGGTGATGAGAATTACTGTCAGTGGTGTGTATGTCCTTGGCTTCCTGACAAGCCAAGCTGATAGTGCCACAACCACAGGAGCTGTGGCGAATCCCAGCCATTTTGGAGCCTCTCCCTCAATGCGGCCTTCAGGTCCTTCATCATATTTTTAATATCTTAATATTTCAAGGACTTCTGGAGCCACTCAGAGTCTTTGAGATCTAAGCCTGATGAGAAAGGTGGAGGTCGAGTTGGGGAAATAATGTTGCTACGAACTAGTATTGATCATAACATGTGACTCAAAAGTAAGAAGACTTACTCTGATGGCAACTCCCAAAGGGGGGTTTTGAAGATGTCCAGAGTGAGCACTTCTTCACTGGGCTCCGTGTGGCTTCTCAAAGCTATCCTTTGGCTCTACAGCTCCCAATGGGAGTATTCAACAGATTTGATACTTTACAGTCTTTGCTTAAGGTTCTATGACTTCTCTTACCAGGCTAGGTAAATGCTCCCTCACCCCCAAATGAATCTTGATTATTACAAATCAACACTTACTAGCCGGGTGTGGTGGCGCACGCTTGTAATCCCAGTACTTGGGAGGCTGAGACTGGAGGATCCGGGTTCGCAGCCAGCCTCAGCTACTTAGTGAGGCCCTCCACAACTTAGTGAGACCCTGTTTCAAAATAAAGAATAAGCCGGGCGTGGTGGCGCATGCTTGTAATCCCAGTACTTTGGGAGGCGGAGACCAGAGGATCTGGGTTTGCGGCCAGCCTCAGCTCTCTCGCTCTCTCTCTCCCTGTCTCTCTGTCTCTCTCCCTGTCTCTCTCTCTCTCTCCTTAGTGAGGCCCTCCGCAACTTCGTGAGACCCGTTTTCAAAATAAAGCATAAAAAAAAAATAGGGCCGGGGGCGTAGCGCGGAGGTAGAACGCCCCTGCGTTCAATCCCCGGCACCACAAAAAATAAATAAATAAATAAAAAATAAAGAATAAAAAATAGGAGCCGGGCATGGTGGCGCACGCTTGTAATCCCAGTACTTTGGGAGGCAGAGACCAGAGGATCCGGGTTCACGGCCATCCTCAGCTCTCTCTCTCTCTCTCTCTCTCTATCTAGTGAGGCCCTCCGCAACTTCGTGAGACCCGGTTTCAAAATAAAGCATAAAAAAATAGGACCGGGGGTGTAGCGCGGAGGTAGAACACCCCTGCGTTCAATCCCCAGTACCACAAAAAAAAAAAAAGAATAAAAAATAGGGTTGGGGGTGTAGCTCGGAGGTAGAATGTCCCTGTGTTCCATCCCCAGTACCGCAAAAAAAAAAAAAAAATTTTTTAAAAGTCAACACTTACTGTCTACCGAATAACAATGAGCCAACCAACCCATATATTATCAGATTTTTCTCAAATAAGCCAGTGAAAAGGTTGGGATTATTTTCCCATTTTACAGATAAAGAAACTGAGACTCACGAGTAAGCCCTAGGCCACCTATTTCCCCAGAAGAATTAGCACTGAAGCCTAGGAGAATTTAAGAGAACGCTTCCCTTAAACCATTCACAGTTGCTTCAGTCTTGGCCTCTCTAGCCCCTCTCTTGCAGAATATTTTGGGAAAACAATACTTCACTTCTAAATCAATCAAATGGCACACATGTGTCATAACCTCTTCTCAGATAAGAGAACACATTTTTTAGGCTAAAAAAAATTAATGCTGTTTTCCTTCACAAATATTTATGAACTATATCCAATTTCTTTACTTCTCTAAGAACCAACAGGAAGTAATGTGATTTATTTTCGATAAGGTTTTAAGATTATTTAAAAGCTCTTACATTTAGAGGATAGTACCTGCATCGTAGATTGTATATTATCCCCAAGTCTCATTAGAGTTTTCAAGGAGAAAGTCATCCTTATATCTACCAGCTAGTGGAGGATCTGCCAGCAGAATTTATAGTGCAAGAGTGACCATTAACTCCTACTTCTTTAAAGCACATTTCTCTTAGAGACCTTGACAGTTTAGACATAGGGCAAAAGCTTCATTTATTGACTGCTAGTTGAAGAAGATAAAAAGGGTATTTTGAAAAGAATTAGTAATAAAAATAAAGGTTGAATCATATAAGCCTTCAAGGAGGAAGATAATAATACCATGCATATGCCAGTTATATATATTTTTCCTTAGTATTAAATATATCATATTGAATGCCTGAAGGTATTAACAAAAACATCCTTATAACTTATAAAATCACACCTGACACTATCTGAGGCAATATTTTCAAACTAATGACTAGAAGTCTGAAGCACATTGTTAAATCAATTTAAGGGGCCATGAAGAGCATTTTTCTAGAAAGAAAAAGAATAGATTATTTTTTAAAAGAAAAGATTAGGATGAAATAGAATGTATCAGCTTGCATAACACATGGTAAAGTTAAATTTTATGTTAGGAATTAAATTCCATATTCACTGCTGTTTCCTCAGCAGACAGAAGAGAACAGTGCTTGGAACATAACAACCAGTAGGTAAATATTTGTTGATAAATGAATGGATTTATATATAATAGGTATCCTCACTTTTTAATTAATCCTTTCAACTGGGTCATAATGGAAAATGTATATCTTACTGTAGTACAAGATAAAAATTTTGGAAAACTCCGTGTGTATATACCTATACATATGTACACATATAATACATAACAATCATATACACATATACAATGCCTTAGGCCAAATTGACTCCAAGTAAAGTCTGAGATGGGGATTTGTGTGCAAGTTACATATTGAGAGAATGTGTGCAAGGAGACATCTGTAAGAGAGACACGACCAAAGTAAAGCAGTGGAGAGAAAGCGCAGCCAAGCTGTGCTTTCAGAAATCTAACTTTCCTGCTGATAGAACAGCTCCCCGAAGCCAATGGCAAGCCCCATCCAACTGCTTCCCAGCCGGTAACCGTTCATTACTCAACAGATACTTGCAGAGCACCTATTCCATGCCCAGAACTGTGTCAAGCCCTGGAGTCTAACCCTGTCTCATAGACATTCTAGTTTACAAGGTCAAAGCCCAATTGTAATTTTTTTTAAAAGGTAGAATGCATATGATAGAATACTTTCATAATAGGAAGAGGGGCCACTTCCATTACAAATCACATTCCTTGGATGACCTTCAAGTTTCTTTCCCATCAGTTTCCCTAGATTCTTAACTGTTCACAGTGAACCCAGCGCACACATTTAAAATGAGGTAACCTGCATGTGAAGGTATGTATTGCGCTTGATTAGCAGTCTAAAGGAATTTTTTAATATACCAATACAAAAATATGTAAAATGTGTTAAACTTTAAAGTTCACG
Organism: Glis glis; assembly: GCA_004027185.1. Classification (NCBI taxonomy): domain Eukaryota; kingdom Metazoa; phylum Chordata; class Mammalia; order Rodentia; family Gliridae; genus Glis; species Glis glis. Next base: position 19,355 of record PVJS01031847.1, on the reverse strand, counting down.
ATTGTAAGAATAATTACATGAAGTGGCAAAAAGAAAAAATTCCCCATGCCAGCTATGCTATTGATATGGAAATAAAAAGTTAACATTTCTGAAGAAGAGAATTTAGTAGAATCTTAAGAAAGCTAACCAAGCAAAACAATTTCTAATCTACTGCTGGTTTCTACATGTTCTTCTAATTTTAGATGATGTTTTAAATATTTCAGTGATTAAAATAATAAGCTACACAACCTAATGTTATGAGACTTGTGGCCCTACATTAATGTCGAAGAACAGTGGAAAAATCCCATTTATTCTCATTCTTGCACTATCTTTGCATAATTATTTTTTTCAAGAGTGCATCAAGAATTTCTACCTTACCTATATGAGCCCAAAATACAGATTTAATCATGTCACTCACCTGCTCCAACACCATCACTATTTGTGGTTCATTTTATGGCCTAGAACCAACCTACCCTTCCAATTCTGTCTCCTACAAATTGCCACACACAGAATTTAAACCTGCCTGTTTCTCTGTTCCATTAACTGTCTTCATCCTGCTCCCCGAATAAGGCTATTTGTTATCCATTTGTACAGCCTCTCTATACCCACCTCCAGGCTCCGGGTCTAATCCTGATCTCAGTCAAAAAGCAGAGTGGATTTATGGTCCTTTAATTCAACTCAGGGAATCGAGGATGAACGACCTTATCCTACCTAACTCTGACCTTGTGATCTATATTAGCACTTCTCAAATTTTAGTGTGCATACAAATCGCCTGGATCTTGTTAAAATGCAGATACAGATTCAGTAGGTATAGTGGTTTGGAAATAGAATGCCCCCCTAATCCTCAAGGAAACAAGTTAGCAATGTTGGAAGATGGGCTTGGTTGTAATTTCAGCAGTGGATAAATCCATTATAATGGATTTATCTGGGTGGTGGCCTGGGCTGGTAGGGTGTGGCTGGAGAAGGTGGGTTCCTGGGACTGTGGCCTTGGGATTTATATATGATTCTTCCTCCCCTTGTTTGTGTTCTCTCTTGCTTCTGGTCTCTGTGATATGAGAGCAAAACCTTGTGCTCTCCCTTTCTCCACTTCCCACTGCCATGCCCCGAGATCCGTAGTCCCTGCCTCACACGGACTGAACCCCAAAAACTCCAAGGAAAACCGTGAGCAAATAAATATTTCTTCCTCTAAGATACATGTTCAATCTTTTAGATTATAGCAGTGAGGATGCTGACTAAGACAGTAGGTAGGCATGGGGTTTGAAATTCTTCATTCCCAACAGGTTTCCAGACACTGCCAGCACTGCCAGTTGAGGAACCGCACTTTGAACAGCAAAGTTTAGTACATTGACTCTCTGACTTGTCTGTACCTTGCAGTCACTCACTGATACCTAGGTCGCATCCCCAGATATTCTGACTTTACTGGTGTAAGGTGCAATCTGATCATGGGGCGTTTGAAAAGCTCCCCAGTTGATTTTAACATACAACAGAGTTTGAGAGACATTGGTCTACACCCCAATTCTGATAACCTAATTAGGTCCTTGATTTTGCCTAAAGATCTAGTCTCAATAGTCTATACAGTATCATTATTGTCATTTTAGTATCTCCTTGTTTAGACTCCTGCTAAATCACACACTAGAACTCTTCCCTTGAATGGCTGGTGGGGATGTGCTAAATTTTGAAAGATTTCTTTGATGCTGATTATAGGGCCTGCCTGGCTGGTTCTTTAGATCTAGGCTCTGATATTGTTAGCTCTGAGATTTCCTATCATGACATGTTTATTCTGCTCATCAAATGCTCATTATGTGGCATTCTATAGCCATATAAGACATATTGACTGGTAATGTTCTAGAATCTGGGGATACAGCATTAAACAAAAAAGACCAACCAAAGTCCCCAGCCTATTAATGCTTACATGCTAATTAGAGAAACAAATGATAATCAATTTAATATATAGAATGAATTCAGTTGATGACAAAAACTGTAAATGAAACTATGCAGAGTAAAGGGATAAAGAATGACAGGCGCTGATATTTCACATAGAATGTGCCCCTGAGGGTCTCCTGTGCAGGAAGCACCTGCACAAGATGAGGATGAGGCTAGGAAAGTGTCTCACACATGTCTTGGGGGAGGAAAATCCAGACAGAAGGAAGAAGGAGGGCAAAGGCTCTGAGTGGACTGCGTGGAGTGTTTAAGGAGGAACAGGAAGGCAGGCCATGGTGGGCAGTTGGGTAAGGAGGTGGAAAGGTGGGCAGGGGCTGGATTAGGCACGGTCAGAACAGACATAGAAAGGACTTTTATTCTAATTAAGATGGGACATCACTGAAGGATTGGAGCAGAAGATTTTTAAGAGGATTGACTTGGCTATAATAGTGTTTTTGATATGAAAATCTACCTGACACTGTTTGGTAACCTTCTCAGTTACACCTGCCTGTGAATGTTTAAGAATGTGCCAAGAAGGTTTATCAGCCCATACCCTATTCTACTCTTTTCCAAACATTTAATGGTTAGACAACTAAGTATTCTTCAACTCTATAGTCCCAATGTATAAAGGAAAACAGAGAGTTTTATAATGGGCTACAGCTATAAAATTCTCATTTGGCTTTTGAAATAGATATGGTTGAGGGAGTCTGTCCTTTAAGTGGAACACTCAGTTACCTCACACATCCCATTTGGATGCCTAACAGGTATCTTAATATGGTCAAATGAGAACCATTGATTATCTCTGCCAAACCTACTCCTTTGATTTCAGTACACAGCACCACCACCTACCCAGTGGCTCTGGAAAAAACCAAGTTGCCATCTCAGAGTCCTGTCATCCTCACACCTGATTCATCATTAAGTCTCGCTGACTCCACCTCCAAAATATGTCATCAGTCAACCACTTTCACTCCTGTATGGTACAACTTTTATTTCTACCACTCCTTGCAAGGGTGAGGGGAACCCAGAGTTCATGTTTTGACATGTTAGGTTGAAAGGTCAGTCAGATACCCGAATCATGCTGAAGTTGCTAGAAGTACAAATGACCCTGGAGTTCAAGCAAGAGGTCTGGGCTAGAGATATTATTTGAAAGACGTGAAGATAGAGAAAGTGTTCCAAGGTGAGCCCTGGAGCACTCCAAGAAAGGAGCACTCCAAGTAGGAGATGCAAGAGAAAGTGGTGCTCTGGAAGGCGAGGCAAGAAAGTGTTTCAAAAGGAAGAAGTAATCAATTGTGCCTAATACTTTTTATAGACTGAGTAAATGAGGACTAATAATAGGCCACTGTACCAAATTGACTATTTTCCCTTGTGGAGTAATACAATAGCTTCCTAATCTGTCTTCCTGCCTCTCATCATGCCTCTTTACAGGCTGTCTTAAACACACACACACACACACACACACACAAAAAAAAAAAAAAACCTCAGTCATTTTTCTAAGCTTAATCATATCAGATTATTTCTCCACTTCAAACCTCCAATGGCTATTCATTGCAAGTGGATTTAAAACAAAGTTTAGCTGGGGATGTAGCTCAGTGGTAGAGAGCATGCTTAACATGCAGAGGTCCTGGGTTGAATCCCCAACACACACACATACACACACACACACACACACACACACACACACACACACACCAAAACAGAGCCAGGCATGGTGGTGCATACCTGTAATCTCAGTACTTGAGAGGCTAGACAGGAGGATCACAGGTTCAAGATCAGCCTCAGCAACTTAGCAAAACACCATTTCAAAATTTAAAAAAATAAAAAATAGGGCTGGAGGTGTAGCTCAGAGGTATAACACCCCTGGGTTCAATCCCCAGCATGCACGCACACATACAAATCCCAAAACAGATAAAGGAAAACATCATATATCTCCTAGCTTCCTCTCTGAACCCATCTCCTTCCCTGTTTCCTTCAACCTGCCAAGTCGGCTGAGTGGTGTTCTATGGAAGACAAAAACTGAGCAACTGCGGATGCCCTACCCACCTCCTCCTTACAGTTAAAGCGTTTTCAGCACACTGACAGTTTCCTATCTTCAGCACCTATGGCTTTCTTCGTGTTTGTGAAGGCTTTCTTCAGAAATTTGCTTCACCTCCACCATAACCTAGAAGTGTAGGGGAATTAACCCCTGACACAACGCTCCACCAGTGGGATAGGGGAGAAGGCAGGTGCATGGCCCAGCCTCGTAGATCTCTAGTAGGATGATCATGAGATCCAATAGGTTTCTCAAAGGGTCCCCACCCCAGGGGAAATGAGCCCCCATTATCTATAGTAGTAATCCACCAATAGCACACCCTGCCTTGACTTTTCTCTCTCCATACCTACTTTCTCCATTTCCTGGTGCTTCCTGGGGTGACTTCCCATATAAACCGTCTACACACCAGTCCTTAACTAATAGTCTATGATAAACAGGCCAAATGAAAACACAAGCCAAGCCACGTCTCATCCTTGGGCTTTTGTAGGTTCTCTGCCTTTGACTTGGAAAGCTCTTCTCCCAAACCTTGCCATATCACCCTTCTTATTGGCCTTCATCTGTTTGTCCTGCTGTATCAAGATAGCATAAAACAGGAGCTTATAAACAATGGAAATTTATTTCTCACAGTTCTGGATGCTGAGAAGTCCAAGATCAAGGTGTTCATAGAGTTGGTCTCTGGTGACAGCCCATAGATGGCACCTTCTAGCTGTGTCCTCACATGGCAGAAGGGTGAGGGAACTCTATTGAAAACTCTTCTATAAGGACACTGATAGGCTAAGACAGGAGGATCACAGGTTCAAGGACAGCCTCAGCAACATAGTGAGACTCTCAGCAACCTAGTGAGTCTATGTTTCAAAACAAAAAATGAAAAAAGGCTAGGGGTGTAGCTCAGAGGTAGAATGCTCCTGGGCTCAATCTCTAGTACAAAAAAACAAAACAAAAAAAAAAAACTTATATCACTCACCACATCCCCCTCTTCCCTTTTAAATAGTCTTAATTTTGGAAAGGTTTTCAGTTCACAACAAAATTAAGCAGAAGGTGCAGAGAGGCCCATTTACCCCATATCTCCACATAAGCACAGACTGCTCCCACTATCAAACCTTGAACCAGAGTGGTATATTTGTTACCATTGATGAACTTACATTGATACATCATTATCACCCAAAGTCCATGGTCCCCATTAGGGTCCTCTCTTGGTTCATATTCTGTGGGTTTGGACAGATGTATAATGATGTGCACCCACCATTACGCTATCATACAGAATAGTTTCACTGCCTTAACCATCCACCAGTTCATTCCTCCCTCCTGCAAACCCTGGAAACCTCTGCTCTTTTCATTGTCTCTATGGTTTAGTATTTTACATTTGTTGGGACCGTACAGTATTTGCCTTTTCAGATTGACTTCTTTCACTTAATAATATGCATTTAAGTTTCCTCTATGTCTTCTCCTCTCATGCCACCTCATTTCTTTCTAATTTCTGTATTTACCATATGATGTAGCCTTTCATCTACAGAAGGTTGCCCTGGCTTGCTTTCATGTTGTGGCAATTATGAATAAAGCTGCTTTAAACAAACAAGCAAAAAAAAAAATAAGGACACTGATTCCTTTAGTTGGGGGCCCCATGATCTAATCACCTCCCCAAGGACCCACCTCTTAATACCATCACTTTGGGGGATAGGATTTCAGCCTATGAATTTTAGAGGTACACAAACTTTCACACCATTCCAGTGGGCTTCTACCTGAATGCTTCAGCTTCAAAAGGCCTCCCTGACGGTCTGGTTCAAGTGACTTTTAACATTCCCTCTATCGCTGCTGCCTCTTCTTCACCGCCTCAGTGAGTGCTCAAAGTTATGACTCATTTCATGGGTTTGTTGGATAACTCAATTCTCTTCTCACACACAGTGTACATCCCCAAACACATTCATGAGACACAAGACTGTACAAATTCCTTAAAGGCACAACTTTCTCTGCCTCATTGCTCAGTCCCTAAAATCATACTTGGACTAGAGCAGACAGTTAACATGTGTAGACTGGCTGACCTCCTGGTGGGTGCATGCACTCCTCCATGGCTTAGTAGTATTACATCAGGGAGATTGCTTCACACATCCAATAAACATGAAACAACATGTCTTTTAGGTGCATAAATTTGATCAGAAAAAAAGGGTGTGTGTGTGTGTGTGTGTGTGTGTGTGTGTGTGTGTGTGTGTAGGCAATTCTTAAATCATTTACTTTTTAATAATTAAAATTTTTATGTTTGTATTTAAGCAAACAGATGTCTTATGGAGTAACGTGGAGATTCTCGTGGGCTTCTATGATAAGTGTTCACTGTCCCTTGCTTTAGGGGTACTTTGATGGGAAAGTCTGAAAGCCTTCCTCTGAGGGACCCATACTCTAATTGGAAAAAAGGAGGAAACTCTAATGGGAATGGACAGCTACACAAGCTGTCCCTAATTTTTTTTTCTAAGTTTTCCCCCTGTTCTCAGGAGCTTTAAAGCCATTACCCAGACTTCCCCATTTTCTGGCCCAGTTTTCCCCAAACTGAGTTCTCCAGAACCATTAATTTATGTTCTCTAGAGATGAAAGAATGTCTGTCCTCAAATAAGACCAGAAAACAGATTAAACCTCTTAGAATCTTTACTATGCTAGTAGGCATTTTCTTATACCAAAGAGATGGCTGTGCATGTAGCCTTCCCTTCCATTTCTCCAACCTTAGAATCCTTTTCACTTCTAGGAAAACAAGTAGTGAAACCCTGCACTGAGGCAACAGGAAGAGGATGGTATCCTGAATCCTGAGCACACTGCCAGGGCAGACATCATGCTATGTGCCTTTCATAAAGGTTTTTGAGGTTAAGAGGAAAAAAAGGTGATTTTTTTTTTCATCTAAAAAGAAAAAAATCCTTCAAGGTAGTAACAGAAATGGAATTTTTTTGTGTGTGTGGTACCCAGGATTGAACCCAGGGGCATTCTACCTCCACGCTACACCCCCGGCCCTATTTTTTATCCTTTATTTTGAAACCGGGTCTCACAAAGTTGCGGAGGACCTCACTAAGTAGCTGAGGCTGGCTGCGAACCCGGATCCTCCGGACTCCCCCTCCCAAGTACTGGGATTACAAGCGTGTGCCACCACGCCAGGCTCAGAAATGGAATTTGAAACCACATTGGTCTGGTTCCAAGAGCCCTTTCCTCACCTGGCCCAGCTGAAACAAACAAACAAAAAACTGAAATGTTCAGCCAGCGCTTCTGCTAAAGCTAAGGGGTGGGATTTCCAGATTCCTCCTCAATATAGGGAACATGACAAAGAAAGGGTGGGAATTGGATTTAATTTGGTAAAATTATGGCCTATTTCAGCTGATATCTGTACTTCTTTTTTGTAAAATACTGATTTCATAGTCTTAGAAATAATCATTTTAAACAATTGCATAGATGTTTAGAAAAATGGAACGTTTCAGTTTGAATGCATTCTACATAATCAATCCACACATGCTTTAATACATTGAAGATTGAACTTTTTTTTCCTATGGCAGCATTTAAGGGAGGAATCATTCAAATTTCTGAAGTAACTGTCAATATATTAACTTTGAGGTCAACATACAGTGTATCTAGTAAATGTCTAGTTTGTTGGCCTGGGGCAGCATATTTTAAAAAGTATTAATTACATTTGCCTGCATAATAACTAAATATTCACTAGGTGTACTTTTATTTTCAATTTTAATTTGGAATTTATAGATATAGGTATATAAAATTTAAAAAAATTTTATGTTTTTATTGGTGCATTGTAGTGTCACATCACAATGGGTATCAGTTTGGTGTTAACATACATGCACACAGCTCTTGGTGTCCCCCCCCGCCTCCCCCCCACATGTAGCACTGAGAATGATGTTGGTATAATCTCATATATACACATTGTTTATGACAGTAATTCCATAGATTCACTTCTTTCTTGCCCTTCCCCTCCACTGAGGGTTCTCCATTGTCATTGGAGTCCCTTTTGTGTCCCCACTACTCCCTAAGTTGTGCATATTAATGAAAACATATGTCCCTTCTTTTTTTGTGATTGGCTAATCTCACTTAACATAATGTTCTCCAGATCTTTCCATTTTCTTGCGAATGCTGTTATTTTGTTCTTCTTTATTGCTGAGTAGAATTCCATTG
>PVJS01031847.1:0-11175 GCA_004027185.1 Glis glis | reverse complement strand
TGTTTTCTAGTTTCAATCCTTTGGTATGATACCCAATAGTGGTTAAAATTCAAAAATTTTAACTGGACATGGTGGCACCCGCCTGTAATCCCAGTACTTGGGAGGTTGAGACAGGAGGATTGCAGGTTCCAGAACCTCATCAACCTAGCAAGATCCTGTTTCTAAATAAGAAATAAAATAGGGCTGGGGATGTAGCTCGAAGGTAGAATGCCTCTGGGTTCAACCCCCAGTACCACACACACAAAAAATTAAAGTCTAAATCTTTTTTTTTTTTTTTGCGGTACCGGGGATTGAACCCAGGGAGGGACATTCTACCTCTGGACTACACCCCCAGCCCTACTTTATTTTTTATTTTGAAACAGGGTCTCACTAAGTTGCAGAGGGCCTCGCTAAGTAGCTGAAGCTGGCCATGAACCTGGATCCTCTGGTCTCAGCCTCCCAAGTAATGGGATTACAAGCGTGTGCCACCACACCCTGCTAGTCTAAATCTTTTAAATCATAGATTTCCAAACTTATTGGCTTACTTCTTCCTTTTCAGAAAGAAAAAAAATTATTCAACACACTCTTGGGTCCTTCCACCGCCCCCTAATTTTTATTCAACACTCCCCAATTGTACCCGAGGCTACTACCGCCCCCCCTGGATCGTTCCAGCATCCCCCCCAGAGGCAATATCGCTGACTGTGGGGATCTATATAACCCTCTCATACTCTCTCTTTATTTTTTTCATTTTTCCCAGACAGACATCTAAAATACAGCACCGTATAATTACAGTACTCAACATATGGCAACTCTATTGAGAAATACTAATTGGGAAATACATTTTTAATAAAATAAAGGTAAAGAACAGTTTTCAACAGTACAGTAAGCTAAATGATTTCACTTAACCAGCCCCAGGACTTATTTCTGAGTCTTTGATTTTTCCCCCTCCACTCATATTTTTGCATCATTCCCTATGCAGAAGAACTTGAAGTAAAAGTATCCCCAGTCTCCACTAACAGTAAGACAGTAGGTCAATTCGAGGGGATAACAAATGCTTATAGATTCCATACCTATGCTGGGCATGGTGGCTCAAGCTGGTAATCCCAGATATTCAGGAGGCTAAGAAAGGAGGATTGCAAATTGGAGGCCAGCCCGGGGAACTTAGATGATGCCTCAAAATAAAATTAAAAAGGATGTGGGTGCAGCTCAGTGGTAGAGTATCTGCCTAGCATGTGCGAGGCCCTGGCTTCACTCCCCAGCATTATAAAATTAAACAACAACAAAAAAAAAAACTTGTTTTAAAGGAAGCTCTAAAAGAGACCCTTTTAACCAGTTCCCAAATAAGGTGTGAGCTAGGTAGAGTCAGTGTTTTGCCCTTGAAGTTATGCTTTCCCAAAAGTTATCCCTGCCTTAAACCTTCTTCCTATCCCCGTAAGAGTTATAACACCTTACATGTACAAAGGAAAAAAAAAATTAACAAGATGCTGTGTCATTGTGAGAGAGAACATAACACTGTAGAAGGAACAGCAGAGTCAGAGACTCTGCTCAAGGGTGGTGGTCCATTTGAAGCACTGATAGGCAACGTGACCTTGGGCAAATTCTTTATGCTTAAGAAGAGAAGGATGGGTGGTGTTTGAAAGTCACCCTTTGGGGGACGTCCAGTTTCCAGTCGGGTGGGTAGGAAGCTGGAAGTCACTGCTGTGTTCCAACAAATCAGAAGCTGAAGAAAGAATCAACAGGTCCCCGTAGACCCTTCACAAAGGTGGGATCACAGGCAAACCACGGCCTCCCAAACAGATCCGCAGGCGAATGCAGAGAATCCTGATTTGCTGGGGTGGAAACCCCACACACAAACCTCTGTGGGAACCCGAACCTCTGTGGGAACCCGTGCCCACGTGGGGAAAACTAAACTATAATTGATGAACTGTGGCATGCTCGGCATGGACAAGTCTGAAAGATAAAACCCCAGAGGGACCCAGTAATTGAAGGTCCCAACGATTTTGTGAGTTTTACCACCAGGAGCTCGACCTGGTTCTCATAGTCCTCTCCTGCTTACAACGGGGGAGGGTGAAAGAAACACTGTAAAATGTGCCAGAATATTCTGGCTTTTTTCTCCCCCCTTTGCGGTACTGGATATTGAATCCAGGGTCTCATGCATGCTAGGTGAACAGGGAAGCACTTTACCACTGGCCACATTTTTGTTTTTGTACTGGGTATGGAACCCAGGGGAATTCTATATCCAAGCTGCACCCCCAGCCCTTTTTATTTTTTATTTTGAAGCAAGGTCTCAGTAAGTTGTTGAGGCTGATCTCAAACCTGTGACCTTCCTGTATCAGCCTCCCAAGTCCAGGGATTACAGGCCTGCACCATCACGTCCTCATTTTGTCTTTTTTTTTTTTTTTTGCGGTACCGGGGATTGAACCCAGGGGCGTTCTACCTTCGTGCTACGCCCCTGGCCCTGTTTTTTTTATGCTTTATTTTTTGAAACTGGGTCTCACGAAGTTGCGGAGGGCCTCACTAAGGAGAGAGAGAGAGAGAGACAGGGTGAGAGAGAGAGAGAGAGAGAGAGACAACGAGAGCTGAGGCTGGCCGCGAACCCGGATCCTCCGATCTCCGCCTCCCAAAGTACTGGGATTACAAGTGTGCACCACCACGCCCAGCCACATTTTGTCTTCTTAACAAGGCTTGCACTCAAGAGAAACTATTTAAACAGAGCCTAACCAGATCAGAGCCTAACTGACCTGGGGGGAGGCAAACACCCACCTCCAGCCCCTTGTAGCCTTTCAGTGGAGGAAGGAAAGTACTCTGTGCCAGTCTCCATTCTGTCCCATGAAAAGGAGCAATTTTAAGAACTGAGAAGCATAGCCGGATGTGGTGGCGCATGCTTGTAATCCCAGTACTTGGAAGGCTGAGACAGGAGGATTGCAGGTTCAAGACAAGCCTAAGCAAGTAGTGAGAGTCATCAACCTAGCAAGACCCTGTTTCCAAATAAGAAATTTAAAAAATCAGGCTGGAGGTGTAGCTCAAAGGTAGAATGCCTCTGGGTTCAATCCCCAGTACCACACCCACAAAAAAAAAATTGAGAAGCATGTATAAAGTTCATAATCTAGGGGTACAGGATCATTAAAAGACTGACACCTAGAGCTAGGCATGGTAAATGGGCCTGGAATCCTACTACTTGGGAGGCTGAGACAGGAGGATCACAGGTTCAAAGCCAGCCTCAGCAAGCCCCTCAGCATCCTAGTGAGACCCTATTTCAAAATACAAAAAAAAAAAAAACAGAAAGGGCTGGGATGTATCCCCAAGGTAGAATGACCCTGGATTCAATCCCCAGTACCAAAAAAGAAAAAAAAAAAAGCCAACTTCCAGCAGGAAAGATTTATTTTGGTCATGGTTTCAGAGGATTCAGTCCATGGTCAACCTGCACCATTGCTCTGGGGGGAGGGCATGGTGAAGGAAAGCTGTTCAGCTCATGGCAGCTGGGAAGTAGAGATAGAGGAAGGGGCCAGAGAAGATTACCCTTTCCAGCGCATGTCCCCAGTGACCTACTTCCTCCAACTCCAGCCCACCTCCCAGTAGTCCATCCAGCCATCATGGATTAATCCACTAATGAGGTCAGAGCCCTCAGGGTTCAGTCACTTCCCAAAAGGTCCAACCTCTGAGCACGTGAGACTCTGGGAGGCATGCTAGATCCAAACAGTAACAATAACCTACATGGAATGGACCAAGACCTTCAAAGACACAATTCATCAAAACTTAAGAAGGAATAGAAATCTGATCAGCCTGTATCTGTTAAAGAAATTGAATAAATAATAACTTTTCAAAATAGAAAGCACCAGTCCCAGATAGGTGATAAATTCTACCAAACATTTAAGAAAAAACATTGCAAAAAAATCTGCAGACCAATCAATCTCTCTCATGAATATAAATGGAAAAATCCTCACCAAAATATTAGCAAATCAAAACCTATAATGTATAAACAGAATCATATACCAAAATCAAGTGGGATTTATCCCTAGTACATAAGGCTGATTCAACATTCAAGAATCAATTAATGGGGGCAGTGGCACATGCCTATAATCCTGACTACTCAGTTGGCTGAGGCAAGAGGACCCAAAGTTCAAGGCTGGCCTTCGCAATTTAGCCAGACCCTATCTCAAAATAAAAAATAACAAAGGCTGAGGATGTAGCTCCATGGTAGAGTGCTTCTGGGTTCAATCTCCAGCACCACCACCATCAGAAAAAAAAATCAATTAATGTAATCTATCACATGAATAGACTAAAGAAAAAAATCACATGATAATATCAATATATGCATAAAAAAGCATTTGACAAAATACAACCCTCAGTCATGATAAAAATTCTTAGTAAACAAGAAATAGAGAAGAACTTCCTTAACTTGACAAAGAATATGGAAAAAAAAATTCCTACAGCTAACATCATAAGTAATGGTGAGAAATTCAAAGCTTTTCTAGTAAGATCAGGAATAAGACAGGATGGCTCCTCTCAATGCTGCTTTTCAATATTATACTAGAAGTCCTAGCTAATGCACTAAGACAAGAAAGGAAATTAAAAGTATACATAGTAGAAGAAATAAAACATTGTTCATAAATGCCATGATAGTCTGTGTAGCAATTCCAAAAGAATCAACAAAAACCTCCTAGAACAAATAAGTAATTATAGCAGGATTGCAGGATACACAGCTAATAGACAAAGGTGAATCACTTTCTTATATACCGCCATGACTTAGTGGAATTTAAAACTAAAAAACTCAGTATCATTTACATTATCATCCTCCCAAATTAAATACTTCAATATAAATCTAATAGAATTTACATGAAATCTATATGAGGAAAAGAATACAACTCTAAGGAATGAAATGAAAGCTAATTAAATGTAGATAGTCCATCTTCATAAATAGGAAGACTCAATATTGTCAAAATGTCAATTCTTCCCAACTGTATCCATAAATTCAAGGAAATCTCAATCAAAAGGCCAAGAAATAATTTTGTAAGTATGAACACACTGATTCCATAGTTTATGTAATATAAACTATTAATAACTATAAATAAATCAGAATAACCAACATTATTATTGAAGGAAAAGAAAAAAGTTGGAGAACTGACATTACCTGACTTCAAGACCTACTATATAAAGTTACAGTAATTGAGACAATGTGATAATGGTGAAAAAAGAGACAAATAGACAAATAGAAAAGAGAGCCCAGAAATAGACCCACATAAATAGAGTCACAACTGATTTTTTTCCAAAGGAGCAAAGCGAATATAATGGAGAAAAGATAGTCTTTTCAATAAATGATGCTGGAACAACTGGATATCTACATGCAAAAAGTTAGTTACAGACTCAAGACACAGACCTCACACCCTTCACAAAAACTAACTCAGAATAGACCGCACACCTTAATGTAAAACACAAAACTACAAAACTTCTAGAAGATAATATGGGAGGAAATTTAGTTATATTGTTTTTGGTGATCACTTTTTAGATGCAACATCAAAGGCATAACCCACAACAGAAAGAATTGATAAACTAGGCCTCATTAAGATTAAAGATTACTGCTCTGCAAAAGACACTGGCAGGAGGAGGAAAAGACAAGTCACGGACTGGGAGAAACATTTGCAAAAGACACATCAGTAAAGGACTGCAACCCAAAATATACAAAGAACCCTTAACACAGAACAGTAAAGACACAACCTGATTAACAGGGCATGGTGTCGCAAGCTTGTAATCCCAGTACTTGGGAGGCTGAGACAGGAGGATCACAGGTTCGTGGCCAGCCTCAGCTACTTAGTGAGGCCCTCTGCAACTTAGTGAGACCCTGTTTCAAAATAAAGAATAAAAAATAGGGCTGGGGGTATAGCTTGGAGGTAGAATACCCCTGGGTTCAACCCCCAGTTCCACAAAAAAAAAAACCTGATTAAAAAATAGGCCAAAGATCTTAACAGACACCTTACCAAGGAAGGTATACAGGTGGCAAATACATTTGTCCATGCCATAGAATGTACAAGAGTGAGTCCTGATGTAAATTATGGACTTTGAATGACACTCGTGTGTCAAGATAGGTTCATCAGTTTTAACAAACCTACCACACTGGGGCGGGATGTTGACAATGGGGAGGCTGTGCATGTGTGAGTGTAGGGGAAAGATGGGAAATCTCTAAGTCTATTCAAACCCCAAAACAGGTGAAGCCTCCTACAGTTCTCAGAATCAGTGATTCACTATGGATTTTCAGAATACTGATCAATTTAGTACTAATATGTGTATAGTGTTTTCTCCCTTTTTATTTATTTTTATATTATTTTATTTTATTTTATTTTATTTTATTTTATTTTTTGGTACTGGGGATTGAGCCCAGAGACATTCTACCTCCAAATTACACCCCCAGCCTGATTTTTATATCTTATTTGGAAATAGGGTCTCACTAGGTTGCTGAGAGCCTTGCTAAGTTGCCAAGGCAGGCTTTGAACTGCAATCCTCCTGTCTCAGCTTCCCAGCTACTGGGATTACAAGCATGCACCACCATGCCCAGCTTTCTCTTTTTAAATATATGAGTTTATCCAATAAAAATCCAACCTTATGGTTCTAAATTTGCCTTTAATTATTAAGTATCACTCCCAGAGGCAGAGGCCATCATGATTCTCCACACTGAGCATGCCTTCCAGAATTTTTCTTTGCATTTTCACACTTAGATGAACATATCTAAAGTAAGACAATAGAGGGAGGTGTCTCTTTTTTTTAACCTCACAATAGATATTGCTATCTTTCCATGTCAGTATATATTGACTGCTACCTTGTATGATATGATATGAAAGTATTTTATTCTGTGAAATCATTCTTCTTTTGTTGAATATTTAGGCTGTTTCTTTCCTGTATATATTTCCCCCTTAATAAAGATTGATGCATCGGACATGCTGGCATATGTCTCTTTGTTAGCTATCCAAAGCTCTCCAAAGTCACTGTACCAAGTCACTTTTTCCTATCAGCAAAGTATGAGACTCATACATCCTAGCCAATACTTGATGTTAACCAAAATCTTAATCTAGCTGGCATGGTGGCACATGCCTGTAATCCCAGTACTTGGGAGGCAGAGACAGAAGAATCACAAATTCAAGGCCAGCCTCAGCAACTTAGGTAGGACCTCAGGAATTTAGTGAGATCCTGTTTCAAAATAAAAAATAAAAATAGGGCCAGGGATATAGCTTAGAGGCAGAATGCCCTTGAGTTCAATCTCCAGTACCACAAAAAAAAAAAAGCATCTTAATCTAAGAGGTAAAAATGTTTGCCAGGTATGGTGTGTACACCTGTAATCCCAGCAACCGGGGAAGCTGAGGCAGGAGGAAACCAAGGTCAAGGCTAGCCTGGGCAATTTAGTAAGATCCTGTCTCCAAATAAAAATAAAAAGGACTGAGTGTGTGGCTCAATAGCAGAGTGATCGCTTAACGTGTTCATTCAAGCCCCTGGGATCAATCCCAGTACTGAAAAACAGTACTAAAAAAGTTATTCTAAAAAAGTTAATCTAAAAGTTAGTCTAAAAAAGTTATTCGTATTTTCACTCATTCTTTTTTAGACTAAACATTCTCACTCATCACAGTTTCTGGTCTCTATTCCTCCCAACTCCCCTATGGCCTCTGGGGACCTGGGGATCTTTGGGGGGCTGTTTGTTTGTTTGCTTGTTTTCAGTGCCCTTCCTTATAGCTAAATCTTTCTTGGGGGAAAGAATAAGGTACCACTTGTGTTAATGCAAATTTAAGTCAATTAGTTACTATTCTTATGGCTGTTTGCATCTCAAGCCTCATCTCTAATTGCAGAATAAGAGACTGTACCAACAACTTAAAGAATCTATCTTTAAGAGGAGAATTATTTCTTGGACTAGGAGGCTTTCTCATCTCCGGAAATCGCATTATGTATTAAAGGCCCTGGTCATGTTTCACTAGGAACGGCTTGTGTGGAAAATTATGATGTTCTGGTGAGAAAACACTTGTTTATGCTGATTGCTATTCAGATTATCTCAATATCAGAGGATTCTTCAAGTGGCAAATGTGCTGAGCTCTGTTCTGAAAGGCAAAGCTGTACGGCTGTCGAGGGACGGCAAGACACTAGAACAGGAACACCACTGAGGCATGATTGCATATTTATGGATCAGAAATGTTTTCCTCCAAGCTGATGTGGAGAGTCGGACATTTCAGCCACTCAGCAACCCTTTCTTGGGTTAACAGAGCTCTTCCTACTTTTTTCATTAGCAAATATGTTGCTTCTGAGGAAGGTCTTTGGGTCTAGTGCTCAGCATGAAGATGTCGCACGCAGGCCACATCACACCAACCTCCCTCGGCCTCGATTTTCTTATCTCTTAAATAAGAAGCTAAAATATCATTACCAGCCTTACAGCGTGGTATGGGATTCAAATGCTAGGCTATATGTGAAAGTATTTTTATATACTCTTAAATGGAGGCTGTAATTATTAAGCAAACCAACTAATAAAACAATGTTTTTGAATACCTATGTGTCAGATACTCATTTAAACTCACAAAGATCTAGTGAGCTAAATACTGTTGTTCCCAAGAAAAAGTGGCAGTTCAAAGAAATTGAGTACCATGCTTAAGGTAAATCTGACAACAGCAAAAAAAAAAAAAAAAATCATACAAAATCTGAGTCTAAATTTCCAGTTTCTTTCCAGCACATAATCTCCCTTCAGCATTTTACGGTATACCAAGCACAGTAGGTACTTTATAATTGTATTCTTAAATGAATGCAAATACGAAAGTTCACACTGTGCAGAATTTTGAGTGTCATGAGATTTCTCCTCACTTAAATATGCAGGTATCTAAGCCATAATAATCAAATTAGTCATAATGAATAATAGTTCAAGGTTCACTCCCAACGAGACAGCATTATGAGGGTAATGTAGTGGAATTTCGACTTAGCAAATGGATGATAGGACTGACTAAGCAACCAGGAAGTTGCTATTCCGTGCAGTTTCCCCAGGCTGGTGCCAGCACACATTCTGGGGAGATGTGATAACAGCACATTTTACATCTTCATGTGTTGAAACCAATAAATCTTAGTCCTTTCAGAAGCACAGCCTTGCTTTGGGGTAAAATTGCAACCACTGATCTCCAGTTCAGCTCTGACTTAACTTTCTGCTTTTTTTCTTTGCATGCAACCTCCACCTATTTAGCTGTGGGTCACTGGGTGACAGAATGCAAAGGAAACCAAATGTGGAGGATGATAGAAGCAGTTGATAAGCTAGGATTTGGGGATTTCTGCTTCTAAATAGAGGCTGAAAGAGAGGAATTTCATAACAAATGCTTCCTATAACCGAGAGCCAGAAATGAGATCAGAACAAAGGGCTATGGTTGCTAATTTAGAGTTGAAATAAGAAAGACCTTTAGGCAGGTTGTTGGTACAAGCCTGTAACCCCAGTACTTGGGAGGCTGAGACAGAAGGATTGCAGGTGCGAGGCTAGTGCCTGGTAACTTAGCGAGACCCTGTTTCAAAATAAAAAAATAAAGCAGGGTGTGGTGACACAAGCCTGTAATTCCAGTACTTGGGAGGCTGAGGCAGGAGGATCACAGGTTCGAGGACAGCCTCAGCAAGTAGTGAGATTCTCTTCAACCTAGTGAGACCCTGTTTCAAAAATAAAAATAAAATAGGTCTGGGGGTGTAGCTTGGAGGCAGAACGCCCCTAGGGTTCAATCCCCAGTACCACAAAAAATAAATAAAATAGGGCTGGAGGTTTAGTTCAGAGATAGAATACCCCTGGTTTCAATCTCCAGTAACACACACACACACACACACACACACACACACACACCACCTTTATATCAGCAGGGATTCAATCATGCAAGAAGATTAGAGCCACAGACTCAAAAATCTGACTCCTTCATTTTATAGATCCAGAAACTGAAGTCCAAACAGGGGACACAGCTGAGTTTGAAACACAGCTCCAAGCCTGGGGTCTCCACTCAGCGCGCCTGCCTTCTGCCACCCCCTCCTTCTCAGCGGCAGCCCCTCACTGCCGGGTGCCCTGACACACTGGAGCCTAACACTTTATAAATCCTTTCTGTTGACTGCAGCAAAACAGAGAAGAGGCACATCTTTCTTCTCCCAGAACACTGGGCACAAGAGCATGCCCAGATGTCGTGGTTAATTACAGTTAAAATGTAATGCCACGAGAATGGATTGCACTAGACGGGGAGAGGGAATTGAAGAGTTAATGGGCCAGATTTCTGACCCTGCTTGAAGGATGGGTTAGCCCTGGGCTGTGCACAGCTCTTAGGACACATGTTACACAGTGACATTTCTATAAGCCTCAGGTTTCGTTCTATCCAACTCTTTTAGTCATGGTGGGGGAAGAAAGACCCCTGGGCTTCCCAGCTTGAAATAGTTCAGAAGACGGGGGAAGGTGTAACTGAAATAGGAATGGAAGCAGGTTTCGGGGGAAAGTCGAGCTGTGCAGCTCTCAGGGATTTTGAGTAAGCCTGCCGGACAGAACAAGCATCTACCTGCACAGTCCCTTGGGCCCCTGGAACCACAGGGCTCTGTGCTGTGTTGCAGGGGCCCAGACCTCGGGTCCCAGCGCCGGCTTCTGCACCTGCCCGCAGTACCGAAGGCAAGCCAGCCGAGGATTTTTTTTTTTTTTATTCACACCAGGCAGTTAGCAGTCCCATACTAAATTGCCAAATTTAGGAAGTTCATTTTGGAACTTTCCCACATTTTCTAGACTCTTCTTCCCTCCTTTGGAATGTCCTCTCTCTCCCCACCCAAGCTTACAGGGCCCCCAGGCCTCCACCATTCAATGCACAGGCCTCCTCCCCTCCACTAATTCTCTCTTCCAGACCTACCCTGTATCTCAGTCCACCAAAACCCCGTCCCTGCTTCTGTGTGTGCAGATCTCAAGTAAGATATTTGATTAAAAGAATTTACAACAGGGTGAATCACTGAGAAACAGTCTCACCTTGTGTCTCCTATCCACAAGGATGTACTGTCTAAAAGATCTGTTAACTTATCCTACAGGAGATCTCTTAGTGGGTGAAAAGTTATTTTTGAGCTGAAACCCTAGACTTCTTAGGCACTCCTTACTCCCAAGACTAGTTCCAACTAAATGGCTAATATCCATTTCTACTCTTTTAGAATATCTTGGTTATTCTACTCCACTCAACCAGTGTGTGTGTGTGT
>PVJS01031846.1:0-23140 GCA_004027185.1 Glis glis | reverse complement strand
GAGAGAGAGAGAGAGAGAGAGAGAGAGCTGAGGCTGGCCGCGAATCCAGATCCTCTGGTCTCCACCTCCCAAAGCACTGGGATTACAAGTGTGCGCCACCACGCCCAGCTCACATAAACTATTCTTAGAGGAGAATTCTTCAGTTATGGTCACTGACTTGGCAATGGCTCCAACTGAATAGTGTCTCTAATAATGGTCAATTCATCACGAGCAAAGAAGCACCTTGAATAATTCACCTTATTTTAAATTGACTATTGATGTTACTCCCAATGGTAGCTCTTTGGGCAACTTTAGATACTCTATGGTATTCAGGGTATCCCTGTTGTAGCTTCCTCTTATTCAGTACTCTGTCATGGAAACCCTGGCCACTTTGGCCTCCTCAGACTCCCAACTCAGCCTCCTTGACTCAGTGAATTGGATTGGCTTCACTGAGGTTCCTGAGCTGTGGTCCAGAAATGTAATTATAGGGCTGACCTCATTTGTTTCTCCTCCTTAAGGGATAACTGTCCTGTGTGTTTCATGTACAATGTTTGAAAATGGTTGTTTCATATATTTTGTGTTTTTAGTTGCTTCAGGTGGGAGGATAAATCCAATCTCTGTTATTCCATCTTCATTTGAAGAGGAATTTTCCTGATAAAGATCTTAATTTGAATTTCAAAAACATGCTTTAACAATATACTTTGAGAAGGTATCTTGCTTTTTTATGGTATCTGGGTTTTGTCATTGAGGCATTTAACCTCCCTCAGTTAGTTAGCAAATGTTAACTATTTTGCTTAGGGGTTAGGGAAACTTTCAGACACAGATATAGGATTTGCATTTGGAGATACCAGAACCTAACACATTTCCCAGAATACATGGATTAAAGTTGTAAGAAGAAAGAAGCTTGCAATGACAGGCCACATTTCTAGGTACTTGGGGAGAAAAAGGACAAGGGAGACATTTGTGGAGTGAAAGAGATCTCAGTGGCAAATATATAATAAAACTTTTAAAAAATGCATATTAATATAATTCTAAGCAATATCAAGCATTAACTAACAAGAAGGATAACAGGTATCAATTGTGTAATATGCACTAACAAGATCTGAAATACCAGTAGTCCTACTTCATCTTGAGTTGTCAGATAATAAACCAATTTGACTCCACTAGAGAGATCCCCATAGCAGACATGTGCATCAAAAAAAAAAAAAAAAGGGCATAGCTACCAAATATGCCAAAGCAGAACGATAATTTTTCTTTTTAGGGATTAAGTTTAGATCTCAGGAAGGGAAAGAAGAAACATGGATGGAAAAATCAAGTCGAACAAATCCTTGATTTCTCCTCCCATGAAAGAGATTAGATAGTTTCTAGGAATCTTTTTGAAATATAAGATTTATAAGAAAAAATAGTTTTAGAGGCTCCAACAAAGACATTGGGATTACATGCATTTTCAGAGTTATTTTTAAAAGTTCTTATTAAGTATAAAAGCAAAATTAAAACTTATGCTCCCTAATTTCCCCAACTTCTACTCAATAAGCTTACCTCATACTTCATTGAAAAAATATAAGCCACAAGGAACCATAATTACTCTTCCTACCACCAAATATACAATGTCCTATCTTCTTTCTGCTCTCCTATTACAATGGAAGGAGTGGACCATCTCCCAACAAAAGTAGACCCTCCCCTATCTGCTCTGAGTGCTATCCCCATCACCTTCTTGAGGGGCTTCATCATTTGATCATCTACTCTCCTCTTTAATATTACTTCTCTCTCAACTGAATCATTATCATCAGCATTCAAACAAGCTTAGCATGTTTTAATATTTTAAAAAATCTGTTCTTAAAGTTCTTCCTTATAAAGAAAGTATAGCTAATAAATGCAGAGGAACAACAATAGAAAAAAATCATCATTTTGCAACCCATGATCTAGTCAACAATTATCAAAGCCTGCCAAAACATTAAGTAAAAAGTTGATGGGGACCTTTATAATAGATGGATCAGGATGACATCATCTAAGTTCACTGATTAATCTTAAACTCACTAAAAGTAGGACAACCAATAATTATCTTCCTCCTGATATGTTACAGTGGAAGAACATAATATCACCTATGAAGGATTCTTGCCATAAAACAATTAAACCTTAACCTAATCAAACCTCTAGATTTAATTGTCAATTTACATGAGACTCAAAGTACAGAGGAATAGACTAAATGACATCTCAAGGATATAATCAGCCAAGAACCAGAATTCTATGACAAATGACTCAGTCACTTCAACAAATAAATGGCATTAAAAAGTAAGGGAAAACTAATAGATTAAAAGGTATTTTAGGAACCTATCAACCAAGTATAGTATGTAGATTTTAGTTGAATAGTGATTGAAACAAATCAATGGCAAATATGTACTTTTGAAACAAATCAGAAAAACTGAACAGATAGATTGTTAGATGACATTAAGGAATTACTATTATTTTGTTGGGATAATAGTGTTATATTTATTTAAGAGTTTTAAAATCTTATTTGTTAGAAATATATACTGAAGTATTTATTGGCAAAATGACAGGCTGTCTGGAATTTGATTTAAAATATCATTGAAGAAAAAAAGTGTTTTGTGGGAGGTTATAAGAAAGAACATAGAATATTGAAGATTGCTGAAACTGAGTATACCATATGAATTCATTATATCTCTCCACTTTTGTGTGTGTTTAAAAACTTTCATGGTACAAAATTTAACAGAAATACTCTTTTAACTCACATTCTGCCCCCCTCAGCTACCACCCTAACTTGCTTCTCTTTATAGTAAGCTTTCTGAGGTAGCAGCATGCATTGTCTCCATTACCTCTCAGGTGGTCTGCAGCCACTAGAAGCTGGCTTTTCCCAGACTACTCTCCTGAAACTGTTCTTCCTAAGGTCACTAAGTAACTGTTCAGGCAAATCCAGTGGACATTTCAGTTATTTTGATCCCTTAGATTCATTCTACAGAACTGACCCCATCAGTCTCCTTGAAACTTATTTCTCTGCTCTTCTTTGCATGACATTATAACCTCCTGAATTTCTTCTTGCTTTAGGGCCACTCTTCAGTGATACTGCCTTTGCCTGCTGTTTTTCTGTCTAACTTCAAAATGTTAGCATTTCTCAGTGCTAAGGCCAGAGGTCTCTTCTCTTCCTTTTGAGATCTCAGTGCTATGTAACATCTTTGTGCCAGTCCTTAAATTTTTATCTTTAGTCCAAGCTTCAAAATCCAATTACTTACTTAATTACTCTAGTTGGATGTCTCAAAACATCTCAAACTTAATGTTCCCTAAACCAAAGTCTTTACCTTTACCCCATACCTGCCCATTTCCTCTTAGCTAATCTGGTTCCTCCTCTCCTAGTTTTCTCATTCTGCTACTGAAGCCAAAATCTATAGTCATCCTTGATACCTCCCTCCCTTTACTGCCTCTTCCTTATAAGGTCCAATTGGTCCTACATCCTTAATACATTATGGTATTGACTCTTCCTATTTCATTTCCACCATGGGTCCCTGTCACTGTCTTTGTTCATCTATACTACTGCAGTAGCTTCAGGAGTTTCTCATTTTTATTCCTTTTCCCTTCCACACAGCAGCCAGAATGAACTTTTGCAAATACCATGTGGATCCTGTCAACCCCCTTCAATGACATTCCATTGCAAGTTTCAAGACCAGTCTGGATAAAACAGCTAACAAGGTAGTTTGATGACTAATTTTATGTGTTAACTTGGCTAGAATATGGTTCCCAGTTGTTTGATAAAACACCAGTTTAGATGTTGCTGTGAGGTATTTTTAAAACGTGATTAACATTTATACTTAGTTGACTTTAAGTAAAGCAAATTATCCTCCAGAATGTGAATGGCCTTCATCCAATTGGTTGAAAGCTTTAAGAGTTAAGGATTGAAGTTTTTAAAGAAGAAAGAATTCTGCCTTAAGACTACAACATAGAAGTTCTGCCCGAGTTTCCAGCCTGCTAGCCTGCCCTATGGATTTCAGACTTTCTAACACCCATGAATAGCATGAGCAGTTCCTTAAAGATAAAACTATTAGTTCTGAGCTTCTGAAGAACCTAACACAGGTAGCAGGTCCCTGAATGTCCTTTCCCCTGCTTGCTACTCCTCTCTTATTCCACAGGACTCTGCTTCACTCATTACAATCTAGGTACAAGTCTTCTTTCTATTTCTGGGATGGACAAATTATTTCCTGTCTTAACACTTTTATATTTGCTGTTTCATTTATTAGGAATGTTCTTCCTCTCTCAATGCTTCTTCCCTTCTCTTTTTCTCTCCTCCCCTCCCTTATTTTTTAATAGAAAAAAGCATGTATAGTGTTTATGTATAATATAAGAAGAATAATAAGCCAAATGTGGTGGCACATGTCTGTAATCCTAGCTACTTGTGAGGCCAAGGTAGAACTGCAAGTTCAAGGCTAGCTTGAACAACTTAGTGAGATCCTGTCTCAAAATAAAATAAGAAAAGGGCTAGGGGTATAGCTCAGTGTCAGAATGCTTCCCTAGCACACACAAGGCCCTGGGTTCATTCCCCAGTACTGTCTCCCTGCCCTCACCCTCCCACACAATAATAAAATAAGCCTTTGAATATCTACTATCTACCAATTCTTTTCTTGGATAACTACTGGCTATCAACTGACATATTTCTTCAGAAAAGCCTTCCTTAACCCCGCTATCTAAAATTAGCTTGCTCCAATTATTTTTCTCATAATCTTATGCTCTTTTCCTTCATATCATTTATCATAATTTATAATTATATATTTGTATAAGTTTGTTTAATATCTGTCCCCCTCATCAGACTAGAAATAATATGAGACAAGAAACATGTGTGCTTGTCTTATCATTGTATCCTTAATGTCAAGTATTCAATAAATAATGAACAAAATTACAGTTCCAATAATTTTCTTAAAAATTTTAACTGTTCAAATATAATAATATGCTTACATTAAGAAAATTCAAATATATAAATTATATAAAGAAAAAATGAATATTCCTCCATTTACACACTCCAATGCTAATCCTATGCCCTTTCCCCCAAATCATTGGTAACAGTTTAGTATACATGCTTCCAAATCTTCTTTAGTACAACTGCACACAAACATGTATGTATACAAATACACAGGAGTAGACACACATGCATTTACAAACTTAAATTGGGCCATGCTTATGTACTGATTTGTAACCTGCTTTTTCACTTATAAGTATATTTATTATTATTATTAATTTTAAATTACTGTTGAGAAGTGAGATATAGTCAGAAAAAGGGAGATTAAATAGAAGGATCAGAAAAAACTCCAGATAAATGTGACATTAGAGCTATCATAATAAACTGTTACAAGAATGAATAGAGTGAAATGTCTAGAGACAAATCAAAGGTATAACCAATCAAAAGATATGAAAAATCATTTGTACTGGAGAATTTTCTACATGGAAAAATGAGATATAACCAAAGTCAAGAGATAAAAGATAAGCTGGGAAAAATATATGTGACATATTACAAAAATGGCTAGTATTTTCATAGGAAAAGAGCACTTGTAAGCCAAAAAGAAAAATACTATAAAAACTCAGTGAAAAAAATGGGCAAAAGCAAGAATAATAGTTTTTAGAAAATAAAACTTCACTCATAATAAGAGAAATGCTAATTGTAAGTACAAGATACCATTCTCACCTATGACACTGGTCAATTAACAAAATTTTTATTACATTTTTTAAGAAGTAATAAAATGGGCACTTTCAAATATTGCAGGTTGAACACAACTTGTACAGCCTCTATTCAAACAATTTGGCAATATCTATGAAAATTTAAAACAAACTTATTTGTGGTCCACAATTCTATTTCTGGGAACTTATCTTACAGATAGCATACATATATAAATGACACATATAGGAATTTCATTGCAGCATTGTTTGCAAACACAAAATAGGGGGAATAACCTAAATATCCATTTACTAGGACTGTTCAAATGAATTTTGATTGTTTCATGTAACAGAACATGGCAGAAATTTAAAAGAATGAGGCAGTTCTATAGTACATGCATTCATATACATAGCCTAGATCATATATGTACAATTTACCCCTGAATGGACTGAGAGAAAACTTGTGGTAGTTACATCCAAGGTGGCTACTTAGCTGGCTGGGAGACTGGGGTAAGAGGAAGCCTTACTTTTCATTCAGTATATTTATGAATTCGTTCATATTAACTAAGAACAATTATAAAAACAGTACAGTTTTCTGACTCTAACATGTGAATATTTAATGCAATTGGACATAAAATACCTTAATGGGTTCCTTTTGTAATCTGAGTATCCTATAGCATTTTGTCTACAATATGAAGAAATGATTTGGAGGAAAGTAGAAACATTGCCTTTCATGGAGATTTCTGTGCTAGGAATAAATAAAATGCTTAATAGTGACTTAAGGATTAAATTGTCCCTTAATTTTTACCTGTAATTATAAAATCTTAAAAGTACTGCAAACTCAAAGCTTTTTCATAATCTTTTTTTTTTTTTTTGTGGTACCGGGGATTGAACCCAGGGGCGTTCTACCTCCGCGCTACACCCCCGGCCCTATTTTTTTATACTTTATTCTGAAACTGGGTCTCACGAAGTTGCGGGGGGCCTCACTAGGTAGAGAGAGAGAGAGAGAGAGAGAGAGAGAGAGAGACAGGGAGATAGAGAGAGAGAGAGAGCTGAGGCTGGCCGCAAACCCGGATCCTCCAGTCTCCGCCTCCCAAAGTTTTTGATAGTAACATTGGACTTAACCCAAACTTTTGTACTCATAAAATCTGACCTAAGGCCGGGCGTGGTGGCCTTGTAATCCCAGTACTTGGGAGGCAGAGACCGGAGGATTGGGTTCGCGGCCAGCTTCAGCTACTTTAGTAAGGCCCTCCACAACTTCGTGAGACCTGGTTTCAAAATAAAGTATAAAAAATAGGGTCGGGGGTGTAGCTCGGAGGTAAAATGCCCCTGGGTTTAATTCCTGGTACCACCAAAAAAAAAAAAATCTGACCTAAATTAATATGAGACCACATTTTTAGTTTATCCCATTTAATATGAATAAGCATACATTATGTTGATCCCCACATGGTATGTGCATCATGTTTTTTGGGGGGAGGGGAGAAGTGGGGAATGAAGCCAGGGACATTCTACCACTGAGCTATATCCCTAGCTCTTTTTATTTTTATTTTGAGACAGGGTCTCCCTAAGTTTCCCAGGCTGGCCTCAAATTTGTAATCCTGCCTCAGCCTCCTCTGTTACTGGTATTAACAGGTGTGCACCACCCCACCCAGCTTACTTTTTTTTTTTTTTTTTGCGGTACCGGGGATTGAACCCAGGGGCATTCTACCTCCGTGCTACACCCCCGGCCCTATTTTTTGTACTTTATTTTGAAACTGGGTCTCACGAAGTTGCGGAGGGCCTCACTAGGTAGAGAGAGAGAGAGACAGGGAGAGAGAGAGAGAGAGCTGAGGCTGGCCGCGAACCCGGATCCTCCGGTCTCCACCTACCAAAGTACTGGGATTACAAGCGTGCGTCACCACGCCCGGCCCCAGCTTACTTTTTTAAAAAGGTAAATTAAAAAAATTTTAAAGTGAATTTTGAAATATATTTGGCCCCGAGTTTTGGATGAAGAACTGTAGACCTGTATTATTTTCTCTTATTGTTGTCAGTTCTGAGTTAAGACTTCACACATATTATTATTAACAGGAACAATCTTTCAAAAGCTACCCTACCTTCTTCAATAAATCCCACCAATCAAGGTTCATGAGATGCCTTCTTTTGGCTTTTTGTTCTTTGAGAATTCTGTTAAGACTATCAGTGTGCAAACAATACTTGATCTCAGAGATTTGATATAGAAAGCAAATCTAGGCAAATTTGATAACTTGTACAAGTATAAAAATTGAATTATTTTAGAATAATTATTTTCTTCCTGTCATAATAGCAGGAGCCACAGGTTTTTGTTTTTTTAAAAAACACCATTTCTGCTCCCTATGTCTGTGTTTTCAAGTACTAGAAAACCTAAGACATCTTGTTTTCCAGCACCTTAATCATTTTGTGAAATTATGATGTTAGGTAATGGCCATTTAATATAAAATGTTCCCTTTTCTACAGAATTATAATTTCCTACTAATCATGAATTAAAGGCTAATTTTGTGTGGCTGGAAGGCAGCATGACAAGTGAAATTTATAAATCTTAATCTTTATTGTATTGAGATGCAAGCACTGTTAGTTAGCCTAGAGTCACAGAATGTTACCTGCTAGGCTCCAGAAGGAAAAGCATTTAGCTGACTGCTGGAGAAGGTAAAGTAGAAACCCAAACCAAGGGGAAGAAGTGCTTGCCTTGTAAATCTCACTGGGCCGATATGATGCCAGGTTGTCCTGTTTACTTTTGTGTATTTTAGAAAGTTCAGGGGACATATGGGTACGCACCCATTGCATTTTATACTGCACACTACTGAAAACAAATTCTATAGCATAAAAAGTTATTTTTATATTGTTTGAAACTTAAGAGTACAAAACCAAATGATAATGTTATGTTTTATTTTTTTTAACTTTTTTTGTTCATTTATTGGTGCATTGTAAATTATAATTATACATTTTGATATATGTCAGGGTATGAACATCATACATGCACACATTGCACATTATGATTGTTCTTTTTTTTGCGGTACTGGGAGCTGAACCCAGGGGCATTTTACCTCTGAGCCACACCCCCAGCCCTATTTTTTTTTTCTATTTTGAAACAGGGTCTCACTAAGTTGTGGAGGGCCTCACTAAGTAGCTGAGGCTGGCAGCGAACCCGGATCCTCCGGTCTCAGCCTCCTAAGTACTGGGATTACAAGCGTGTGCCACCACGCCCAGCTCCTTTTTTTTTTCCCAAAGCGAAAGACAATATGGCTAGATGGACTTTACAGCCTATATTTGAACCTCTTAGGGAAAACAACCTAGCAGACAAGAAGCTCTCACTGCCCCCTACACACACACACACACACACACACACACACACACACACACATTCTCTCTCTCTCTCTGTTATGTGTCACTAGCAGTTAACTTTAGTTGTAAGTAAAACCAGGTGTTCAGGGCTACTTTAGTGGGGACAGACTGGGCTGGAGGTTAAGGTGTTCTGCTTGCTCTCAGTGCTACAGGTGAAGCAGGGAGACTAGAATTCTGAGCAAGCTAAATCACAAGTTCTCTGGAAAAGATTTGAGATTCTTCCAGTCTAACATAGCACATTATACCCCTTTATCTTCTGGTCACAGAGAAGATGATATAGGTTGGAAGAGGGCAAACTAGTAAAAGAAGAGAAACTAGGAGATGTACATTTAAAGAGCTCACTCACTTTGTTGCTAAATATAGGTAGTTCCAAAAGAGCCATTACTTAAAGATTTAGTTGGTTGGTCAGGGTTATGAATTCAGAGACTGTGTCCCTAATTCTGCATATAGCTGCATGTTTGGGTTACTACATGACCCCTCCCCCCACAATTGGTACCTCTAATGAAAATTAGAGATGGAGGAAGATCCAGACTTCTGGGCTAGATAAAGTCAATAATACAGTGTGTATCCTTGGAAAGGCAATAGCTCAACTCCCCTATTAAATGAAAAGGGAATACTGTGGAGCTGTGAAACTTCTGATATGCAGTGAGTGTAAGCCATGTTAGGTTGGCTCTATGGTGACCAGGATGCTCTCCAAACAAATATGGTGGTGCATGCCTGTAGTCCTAGCACTTGGAGGCTGAGATAGGATGATTGCAGGTTTGAGGCCAGCCTCAGCAATTTAGCAAGATCCTATTTCAAAATAAAAATAAAAAAGGGCTGAGGATGTAGATCAGTGGTAGAATCCCCCTGGGTTTAATCACTGAAAAAAAAAAAGAAAGAAATGATTAGAGTGTACTTAAATGTTACTCGCATGTTACTGGGGGGAGAAGAAACAGCGCAGGTCTGCCTGATGGTGCATGTCTGTAATCCCAGTACTTGGGAGGCTGAGACAGGAGAATTGCAGGTTCTATGCCAGTCTCAGCAACTTAATGAGGCCTTCAGCAACTTAGTGAGACCCTGTTTCAAAGTAAACATAAAAATTAAAATAAAAAAATATAGGGGGTGTAGCTCAAAGGTAAAATCCCTCCGGGTTCAATCCCCACAATCCCAAGTACAAAAAAGAAAAAAAAAGTACTACTTGTTTGTTGCTTTGAAAATAGTAGTATTTCAGTGAATGGATATGTGATCACAATGTAATACATGTAATGAAATGGTTAAACACACATGTATAAAGGAAGTTTCTTAAGTTAAAAAAAAGAAGACAGGAGCTGGGCGTGGTGGCACACGCTTGTAATCCCAGTACTTGGGAGGCTGAGACTGGAGGATCTGGGTTCACGGCCAGCCTCAGCTACTTAGTGAGGCCCTCCACAACTTAGTGAGACCCTGTTTGAAAGTAAAGAATAAAAAAATAGGTCTGGGGGTGGAGCTGTTTCAAAATAAAGAATAAAAATAGGGCTGGGGGTGTAGCTCGGAGGTAGAATGCCCCTGGGTTCCATCCCCAGTACCACCAAAAAAAAAAAAAGACAGGAAAGAAAAGAAATAGTGCAACAAACTGTATCTTATTTATAGTCCCAACTTCCTTTAATGAGCTTACTGTTGCTAAGAAAATTAGAAGGATTCAGCAAAATGGGAA
Source organism: Glis glis (assembly GCA_004027185.1). Classification (NCBI taxonomy): domain Eukaryota; kingdom Metazoa; phylum Chordata; class Mammalia; order Rodentia; family Gliridae; genus Glis; species Glis glis. The sequence goes on along the minus strand of PVJS01031846.1, from coordinate 12,477 downwards.
GAAAGGAAAGAGAGTCAATAAAGTATAGCCAAATAGGTGGAAATATTCTGATTGTCATTAAACAAGGAAAAATAAAGCAAATATTGATGGGGAAGAAAACAGTTTTAATGGGGCATTACCAAAACTGGAGGACCCACTATGGTATCTCCAGTGCTCTGGTAGTAAAACAAAAACAAAGACAATAACCCAGAAAAGATCCATTACCTATCTCAGTTTGGAAGAATTTAGAAAATTGAATAACAAGGAAAAGCCCAATGAATTTGTTATTGAAACACAGAGGTGTCAATAAGAGAGACTGAATCTGATGAAGACTGATGGGGAGGCCAGGTCTCCTGGCTCATTATGGTTGGCACTGGGCCAGCATAGTAACTGAAACTGACAGTGCTTGTTTGGGTCAAAATCAATGATACATGGAAAGAAAGAGGAAAAAGGATGAATAAGTGGAGTATGCTGAGGTGAAAATTCAATGTTATTTTGGTGTCTCAAGAGAGGCACAGAGCAAGAGAATAACATTCTTTCTTAGCTCAAATGTCAGTGCCTAGAAGGGTTAAGAAATATGATTTGCCAAATCCACCTCTGCTTCTAGAAACTGACAAAGTAGCATGGCAACTAGCAAACTTGAGTCACATCCTCCAGGACAGGCCTTTTGCATTACTCCTAACTAGGAAGATTCCAATTAATTATTTTTCTTCTTTAAAGAAGTTTTCATTCTAATTGTTTGAATTAACTCTAGTACATATTTTTCTTATCTCAAAAATAGAGGCAGGAATCACTTTTACAATATAGCATGCATTTTAGAGCAGTGCTTTCTACCTGGGATTAAATTTTTATATAGAGCCAATTGGAAATACTATTATACTGTAGCATTCCTAAGGTATATTATGAGAGAAACATGAACATTCTCATACCAACAATCAACCCTGCTAACAGGCCAATCTAGGCAACTTTATTGAACATACCTAATTCCCACCTACCTCTTTCTTATTTATTCACAAAATGGAAAACAAAAAGATTTTTTGCTTTTTTAGTTTCCAGACATTTCACTATTTAGAAAATTTTTATCTAGGACTAGGGGTACATACGGCTCAGTTGTAGAGCACATGCTAGGCATGCATGAGGCTCTGGGTTCAATCCCAGCATCAAAAACAAATAAATAAATAAGAAATAAATACATAGAAAAAACTTTAAATGAATAGAGGTGCATGAAGTGAAAAAAAATAAGGACTGGGAGGAAATATACCAATTCTAAAATATTTGCAGTGGTATATACAGTATATATAGAGGAGATTAGGATTGTAGACAATTTAAATGCTGCTTTAAGAAATCTGGCCAGGTGTGGTGGCACACTCCTGTAATCCCAGTTTACTGGGAGGCTGAGACAGAATGATCGAAGTCAGCCTCAGCAAGGCTTTTAGCAACTTAGTGAGATCCTGCTTCCAACAAAACAAAACAAAGTAAGGCTAAGGGTGTAGCTCGTAGGTAGAATGCCCCTGAGTTCAATCCCCAGCACCCCCCTATACACACATCTATAGTACCACTGCAATTTTTCCAAATAAATGTGTCTAAAGTGATTGCTACCAAATCACTGTTAATAGTTTCTCATTAGTTTCAGTCTTGCATGACTCCTCCCTAACCCTTATGGCTAGTCCTCTAAAAAGGGATTATAATTGGCATTGTGAAGAGGTACATGCTGGTTGCCCATAAATAAAGGGCACTGAGCCCATAGCATGGCTAATTATTCTTACTCAGCAGTTTAAATCTGACTTTGGGGCCATGGGTTGAAGAAGGTGGTGAGAACATAAATTTTAAATAGTTGATTATAGGCTTTAGAGTATTTCACCATTTCTGTAAAGGCTATATAAGTATATTTTTTAGAAGTTAATGTTAAATAGTTTATGGTATTAAGTTCTACTTCTGTGGTATCTTTGATCTTAAACCTCTGATATGAAAGACTTCCGAACATAGGCCTTTTATTTCATTTTTTAAAAATTTCGTCTCACTAGGTTGCTGAGAGCCTCACTAAATTGCCGAGGCTGGCTTTGAACCTGCGATCTCCTCCTGTCTCAGCCTCCCAAGCACTGGGATTATAAATGTGCGTCACCATGCCCGGCTAAGGAGAGGCTTTAATTTTTCTTCTTTTTTTTAATGTGCTTTTATTGGTGCATTGGAGTCTTACATCACAATGAATATCTATTTGATGTTAACATACATGCACACAGCTCTTTGTGTCCCCCCCGCCTCCCTCCACTCATATGAAGTACTGAGAATGATGTTGGTATATTTTCACATGTACATATTGTTTATGATAGTAATTCTACTGATTCACTTCTTTCTTGCCCTTCCCCTTCCCTTGCACCACTTTCCTTGACCCACTGAGGGTTCTCCATTATCAACCAGAATCCCTTGTGTGTCCCCACTACTCCCTAGGTTGCACATATTAATGAAAACATATGTCCCTTCTTTTTTTGTGATTGACTGATCTCGCTTAACATAATGTTCTCCAGATCCTTCCATTTTCTTACAAATTATGTTATTTTGTTCTTTATTGCTGAGTAGAATTCCATTGTATGTATTTCCCATAATTCTGTAATCCACTCATCTGTTGATGGACACCTAGGTTGGTTCCATAATTTGGCCACTGTGAATTGTGCTGCTATGAACATGGGTATGCATATATTACTGTAGTTTTCTGGTTTCAATCCCTTTGGTAGATCTTTGCAAGCTATCCCTCTGACAGAGGTCTAATATCTAGAATATACAAAGAACTTACAAGACTTTACACTAAGAAAACAAATAATCCGATCAAGAAGTGGGCAACTGAAATGAATAGACATTTTATGAAAGAAGAGATACAAATGGCCAATAGATACATGAAAAAATGTTCAACATCATTAGCAATCAGGGAGATGCAAATCAAAACTACTCTAAGATTTCATCTAACCCCAATTAGAATGGCAAGCACTAAGAAGTCAAACAACAACAAATGTTGGCGAGGATGTGGGGAAATAGGGACTCTTCCACACTGTTGGTGGGATTGCAAACTAGTTCAACCACTATGGAGATCAGTGTGGAGATTCCTCAGAAAACTGGGAATGGATCCACCACATGATCCGGCTATACCACTACTCTTTTATTTTTTTTTTAACCACCACTGGCTAGTTAAAAAAAGACCTTGGCCCAAGTCTGATAGCTTTTCATAGCCAAGCACTAGTGAATATATTAGATATCTTGTGTTTCAATAAAGAAATTCATGATAATCTATGCTAATAAAGCAGCCATGAATGGTAGTGGAGAGGTGTTTTCTTCTTTTGAGCCTTAGGACTCTACTCCCCCATATGGAAAGCCATATTAGCTAAAAAGAATTCTTTAAAAAAATGTTCTCCTCAAACAATGGCTTTTAGCCAACAAATCTTTACTTGTTTGGAGATCTAAAATGGATCAATTGTACTTTCTTTCAATCTAAAATGAGTGTGATACAGAGACTTACCCTTTATGCAACAACAGGAGCAGAGAGTACAAGAGACTGTGAAATCTTCAGGGCGTGAAATTAAAATGTTCACATTGATAGAAAAGATACCACTGAAGTAAAGATACAGTGTTATAATCCTACCATGAAATCCAGTTTGAATAAAAGTCAATGCCATGTGACCTGAAAGAATTGGGGTCTTCTGTGGTGAAGCATAAACTTATAAAGGGGCCAGTCCTGGAAAAGCTGTAGAGCTCTAGCAGCACTGAGCCAGGAGCAAAGGGAACCCACAGTCCTGCTGAGGGTGGCTCATCTACAAGCATCACGGCCAGTGGCTCCCAACTCTCCAAAATCCATAGAGTGGTCATGGTTCCCAGTGGTCTCAGTGCCAGTGCTAGTTTTGGTCCTGCCACTAATTAGCTTGTTCATTTTTAAGTCAGTGTTTATGTTATAGTTCTGATCCACTCCTGTCATTTGGCAAATAGTCCATCCTGTACCTGGTAGGGCAGGTGTCCCAAGGCAAAGACTTCAAGTTTTCATCAGGTTACAACAAGTGCAAGTGTGTGACCATGGTGATTTCTGTAGGCAGACTCCTTCCAGGGTGTAGGGGAGAGACAGATCCCAATATGAAATAAGCTGAACATTCCTTCCTAGAGCTGCCCCAGATCTTGCCTTCTATCTTGGCTCTTAAAAGTGCCTCAGCAGGGTTACTCAGAACTCCAGAAAGAAGAAAATTCCAAGCATCGTTTTATTTATTTCATGCACAATATTTAAAATATACCCATACTGTTTAAGCAAGGCTTTTATTTTATCATCTTTGTTATATGTGACTCATATAAGACATGCAACTGTGCACAAGTCTTTTCTGCTTTCTACCCTTCTGTGCTGGTTATGGGCAAGAGACTTTCTTCTCAGCTCTAATTGCTGGCTGTGATTTTCACGTAGTTCACGTGGCAAAAGAGCTTGAAGCAGGGTCCCTATTCTAATATAAACCCCAACCCATCTCAGAATCTCCCAGCTCTCCCAAAGGAAGAAACAGCCTCTCATGCATAATAGTAATCACGTTCCCCTTGCCTGCCAAAAGGCTTATGTTCTAACCAAGACAACCATTTTATAAGCATTTAGGGGTATGGACCAAGCACCAGGATGATGGGCCTTCAATTTCAGTAACAGTCATACTTTAGTATACATCCATGGTGAAAAAAAGTCAAAGAAAGCCTTACTAAGTAAATAAGTAATAAATGCATTGGATAATTGCCTTTGAGCTTCAAAACTAACTTGTAATCTTCCTTTCATGGGTAACACAGGCTGATCATCCTTTATCCAAAATGCATGGGACCAGAAGTGCACCAGATTTTGGATTTTTTAAACATTTGGAATATTTGGATAGACTTTACTGGTTGAGCTTCCCTAACCTGGAAATCCTAAATACAAATTGCTCCAAAAATCTCTAATTTTAAACTGTCATGCCAGCATTCAAAAAATTTCAGATTTCAGAGCATTCTGTATTTCAGCATTTTGGATTAAGGATGCTCATTCGGTATTCAGTTTTTATACCAAGAAGCACATCCATGTTCTCTAAAAAGGCATAGCAAAGATATTTTAGTGAGAATATGGATCCACAAGTTTTAAGGCCAATGAAAATGAAAATATTCAAGCATTTCCCTTTTTTGTATACAAAGAACTTCATATATATCTTTTAATTGTTTGAACTCGTTAAAAAGTTATAGATAATACAAAGTGTTATTTCCCAACAGGAAGCGAAGAAAAAAAAAAGCAGAAGGAAAAAAAAAGACTTTTTATGGTGTGTGTGTGGGAAGCTTATTAATATGAAAAAATGTTAAAATATTAAAAGTGGTACATATATTTAAATATATGAACAGTCCAGTTGAGCCGAAGATATATTAATCAATTACCATTATCTACCATTATCTACTCTAATGATAAATATTCTTGCTGGGAATTTTTTTTTTTTTTTGCAGTACTGGGGATTGAACCCAGGGGCATTCTACCTCCCAGCTACACCCCCAGCCCTATTTTTTTTTCTTTATTTTGCAACAGGGTCTCACTAATTTGCGGAGGACCTCACTAAGTAGCTGAGGCTGGCCGCGAACCTGAATCCTCCTGTCTCCACCTTCCAAGTACTGGGATTACAAGTGTGTGCCACCACACCTGGCTTGAGAAGTCTTTGACTTGGTCAATGACATTCTTGGCATGATCACACACAATTATGACCATTCTTTCCCTAAGGCAAGGCATGCAGCCTACACTAATACAGTTGCCCCTTGGTATTTGTGGAGGATTGGTTCCAGGTCATCCCTTAGATACAAAAATCCACAGAGGCTCAAGTCCCTTATATAAAATTGTATCGTATTTTCATATAACCTTTGCACATATTCCCATATATTTTAAATCATCTCTAGATTACTTATACCTAGCACAATGTGTTATATAAATAGTTGTTATACTGTATTGTTTAGGGAATAATGTCAGGGAATAAAGTCTATACATATTCAGTACAGACACAATTTTTTTCCAAATATTTTTGATCTATGTTTGGTTGACTTCACGGATGAGGAACACCCAGATATGAAGGGGCCATTGCATGTGGTCCCCTTTTTAAATGTGACTGATGACCCTGATTTGGACTTCAAGGTGATAGTTTTTATTCTATGTATTTCTCTTGGAGTCCTCCTATAGTAAGGTCTGATTCTTTCTAGATGAGTTCATTTAAAAAGAAAACCTTTGGTAAAAACACGTTCACAGAGCATAATCTCAGGGCATGTAAACTGTATTGGGTCTCCTGTTGCTTGGAAAGGCCAGTGCTTCCCCAGGAACTGCTCTGTGCCACACTGTGAGTGACATGGTTCCAAGTTTGTTTATATACTTTTCTAAACTACTGTGATGAGCATAAAACCCAAATATTTTTGTGACAAATTTAAATCATGTTATTCTGAAATCAATTATTTTTGAAAATGTTGATTTCATTATTTAATTTCCAAAGTGTGTAAATTACTCTGAAATCAAGAGTAGATATGCATTTAAATTTTATCCCTAAGCAAAGGGTAAGGTTGAGACAGATAAAATGGAAGAATGGAAAACTTAGATTCTTCATGGTCAAGGGACTTTTTCAGGGTTTTGCTGTTAGTGTGCAGTAGAAGATGAATGGATGAATCTAGGTCTTCGGACTTTCTTTTTTTTTGTGGTACTGGGGATTGAACCTAGGGACATTCTACCTCTGAGCTACACCCCCAGCCCTATTTTTTATTCTTTTATTTTGAAACAGGTCTCACTAAGTTGCGGAGGGCCCCCCTAAGTAGCTGAGGCTGGCCGTGAATCCAGATCCTCCAGTCTCAGCCTCCCAAGTACTGGGATTACAAGCGTGCACCACCATGCCCGGCTTCCGGACTTTAATTCTAATGCCAATTTCCCTAAAGCATGTTGCCTATCTACAAGCAAGGACTAACTTGAGAAAAGCAAAACAATAAAACAGCTGCAGGCCAAAGCAGAGGTGTAGAAGAAGCTCTATGACAAAAAATAATGGAATGACTAAACAAAGCATATCTGATATCCTCAGTGCTGACACTGTCTAAGCAATCAAGTCCCAGTGCAAAAATCATGTTGACACTACCCAAAAGGGACTATCTGCTGTTATCCAGTCTGGAAATCCCCCAAAGCCAAGATGCTTTCCAATTCTTACAAAATGGGGAAACCCTTAGGTAGATGAAAAGGCAAGGAAGTTCAGGGAAGTAAAAGAAGCACAGCCAGGTAGGAATCACGGTTGTATTGTAGACATGGGGAAGATATTAAGGAAAACGCTACCTATAGAAATGCCATAAACTGCCATAGAGGAAAATGTTCAACTTGTTTGTGATCATTCATTCATTCATTCATCCACCCAACAAACATTTATTGAATGTCAGGCTCTGCTCTAGTGTGGGGATATAACAATGAATATAACAGAAAAAAGTCTGTGTGCTCATAAAGCTTATATTCTGTGTGGGCCAGGAGACAGGCAATAAATATAACACACTAGATGATGAGTCCACATAAGCTTTTAAATTTCTTTTATTGAGACATAATATTTGTACATATTTATGGGGTAAATTATGGTGATTTAATACATATATATATATTGTGTAATAATAAATTAGGGTAATAAGCATTTCTGTTTCTTCAGTTATTAATCATTTTTATGTGTTGGGAATTTTACAATCTTCCAGTCATTTGGAAATGTACCATAGAGTGTCTTAACCAATAGTTTATCCTACTATGCTAAAGAAGTACCAGAAATAATTCCTCCACTATGTGTTTTGTGACCCTTATTGTACCTCTTTCCATTTCCCTCCCTCCTCTTCCAAGTCTCTAGTGACCACTGTGCCAGTTTGTTCTATGACTCTTATTAGTTTCCACAAATGAGTAAGAACATATGGTATTTGTTTTTCTGTATATGGCTTATTTCAGTTACCATAATGATCTCTAGTTCCATCTATGTTGCTGGAGAATGACAGGATTTCATTCTTTTTAAAGGCTGAATAGTGTTCCATTGTGTAAATATACCACATTTCTTAAATTCATCGACTGAATGACATCTGGGCTGATTCCATATTTTGGCTATTGTGAATAGTGTTGCAATGAAAATGGGAGTGAAAGTATCTTTTTGGTGCAACGGTTTCATCTCTTTTGGATATATATCTAGTCGAGTAACTGCTGCATCATATTGTAGTTATGTTTTTAGTTTTTGGTGTTTTTTTGAGGAACCTCCATACTATTTTCCATAATGGCTTCACTAGTTTATATTCCCACCAATGGTATATAATTCCCTTCCTCTGCATCTTTGCCAGCATGTTATTTTGTCTTTTTGATGATAGCCATTCTAAGTGGGGTGAAATGATATCTCATTGTGGTTTCAATTTGCATTTCTCTGATAATTAGTGAAAATGAACATTTTTTCATGTACTTTTTGGCCATTGGTATGTCTTCTTTTGAGAAGTATCTGTTTAGTTCTTTAGCCCACTTGAAAATTGTTTTTTTTTGTTTTTTTTTAGTTACTTATATATTCTGGATATCAATCTCTTGTTGGATAGTTTACAAATATTTTTTCTCATTCTGCAGGTTGTCTCTTAATGTTGTTGATTATTTCTTTTGCTGTGAAGAAGCTTAAGTGATATAATGCCATTTGTCTATTTTTTTTTACTTCTGTTGCCTTTGACTTGAAAAATCATTGCTTACACCAATGCCTTGAAGTATTTCTCCTATGTTCCCTAATAGTAATTTCATACATTCAGGTTTAGCATTTAGGTCTTTGATCAATTTGGAGTTGACTGTATATGGAGAAAGGAAAGGATCTATTTTCATTCTTCTGCATATGCATATCCATTTTTGCCAGCATCATTTTTTGAAGAGACAGTCTTTTATCCACTGTATGCTCTTGGCACTTTTACAAGAAATCAGTTGGATGTATGAACATGGATTAATTTCTGGGTTCTCTATTCTGTTCTACTGGTCAATGTATATATTTTTATGTCAGTACCATGCTGTTTTAGTTTCTATAGCTTTGTAGCATGTTTGAAGTCAGTTATTGTCATACCTTCGGCACTGTTTTATTTTGCTCAGGTTCACTTGGGCTATTCTGGATCGTTTGTGGTTCCAAATGAATTTTAGGATTGCTTTCTCTATCTCTGTTAAAAAAGTTGGTATGTTCATGAGAATTTCATTAAATCTATAGATTGCTTTGGATAGTATGGTAATTTTAACAATTTTGGTTCTTCTGATCCTTTTTTTTTTCTCCTCTATTATTTCTTTAATCAGTGCTTTGTACTTTTCCTTGTAGAGATCTTTCACTTCCTTGGTTAAGTTTATAACTAAATATGTTATTATTTTTTGTAGCTACTGTTAATAGGACTGCTTTTTAAAATTTATTTTTCATCAAGTTCATTGTTGGTGTCTAAAACTGCTGGTTTTTTAGATGTTGATTTAGTATCCTGAAATTTTGCTGAATTTGTTTATAAATTCTTTTTGTTTTTATTTTCTAATTTGTTGGCCTTAATCTCATTTATTTATTTATTTTTTACTTTTATTGGTGCATTATAGTCTCACATCATAATGTAGTTCATAGTGATAGTGACATCCATGTACACAGCAGTTGGTGTAAATTTGCTTATAAATTCTAACAATTTTAATGGAATATTAAGGTTTTTCTATGTATAGAAATCATACCATTTGCAAATATGGATAATTTAATTTTTTCTTTATAATTTGGATACAATGTCTTTCTCTTGCCTGATTGCTCTTGCTGTAGAGAGCATTTGATCAGTTCTATATTAAGTAAAAGTAGTGAAAGCAGACATCCTCATCTTGTTCCTGATCTTTGAGGAAACACGGTCAATTTTTTCCCAGTCAGTATGATACTGCTTATGGGCTTTTTTTTATAGCCTTTAGTGTTTTGAGGTATGTTCTTCCTATACCTAATTTGTTGAAGTTTTTTTTTTATCATGAAAGGTTGTCAGATCTTATTGAATGCTTTTTTTTTTGCTTCTATTGAAATGATCATATGGTTTTTTGTCTTTCATTCTGTTGATGTGTTGTATCACATTTATTGATTTGTATATGTTGAACCATCCTTGCAGTCTTGGAATGAATCTGATCATTGTTATGATCTTTTTTATGTGCTGTTTAATTCAATCTGCTAGTATTTTATTGAGAATTTTTGCATCTGTTTCATCAGGGATATGGATCTGTAGTTTTCCTTTTTTGTTGTATCTCTGTCTAGATTTGGTATCAGGGTAATAATGCTGACCTCGTAAAAAGAGTTTGGCAGAATTACTTCCATTTTAATTTTTTGGAATAGTTCAAGAATAGGAGTTAGTTCTTCTTTAAATGTTTTAAAGGAAAGCTATCAGATTCTGGACTTTTTTTAGGTTGGAGATTTTAAATTATTGCTTTAATCTAATTATTCATTATTGATCTATTTAGATTTTCTATTTTTTCTTCAATCAATTTTGGTAGGTTGTATGTATTCAGGAATATATCCATTTATTCTAGGTTTTCCAGTTTTTAACATATAATTGTTCATAGCAGTTTCTCATTATCTTTTGCATTTCTGTGGTATCAGTTGGAATGTTTCCTTTATCATCTCTGATTTCATTTATTTGGCTCTCCTTTTTCCCCATGATTGGTCTAGTTAAAGGTTTGCCAATTTTGTTTATCCTTTCAAAAAATGAACTCTTTGTTTCATTGATATTTTGTGTTTTGTGGTTTTAATTTTATTTCTTTATGCTCTTATCTTTATTATTTTCTTTCTTATTACTAATTTGGGGTTTAGTTTGTTCATATTTTTCTAAGTTTTTGAAATATACTGTTATATTGATTATTTGAGATCTATCTTTTGATATATGAATTTATTATTATAACTTTCAGTACCTTTTTGTTGTATCCCACAGATTTTGTTATATTGTCTTATTTTCGTTAATTTCCATATTTTTTTGATCTCCCTTTAAGTTTCTTCAGTTATGCATTTGTCATTTAGGAGCATGTTATTCTATTTCCATGCATCTGTATACTTTCCATTCTTCTTATTATTGATTTGCAGATTGTTGTTTGAAAAGATATATAATTTCAATTTTAAAACTTATTACAACTTTATTTGTAGCCTAACATATGACCCATCCTCGAGAATGTTCCATGTGTTGATGAGAAGAATGTGTATTCTGCTGCTGTTAAATGAAATGTTCTGTAAATGTCTGTTAGGTTCATTTTCTCTATAGTATGGTTCAAATCAGATGTTTCTTTGTTGATTTTCTGTCCGGATGACCAGTGGATGTCCAGTGAGACAACTGGAGTATTGAAGTCACCTCCTATTATTGTATGAGAGCCTATCCCTTTAGATGTAATAATATTGCTTCATATATCTGGGTGATCCTGTATTATGTGCATATATATTTATAATTGTTATATCTTCTTGATGAATTGATTCTTTTATCAAGATATAATGACTTTTGTCTCTTTTTATAATTTCTGATTTAATGTCTGCTTTATCTGATATGTGTAAAGCTACTTTTACTCATTTTTGGTTTCGATTTGTGTGATAAATCTTTTTCTAACACTTCTACTCTATGTGTATATTTACCAGTAAAATGAATTTTTCTTGTAGGCAGCATGGAGTTGAGTTTTTTTTTTTAAATTCATTCAGCTAGTCTAGTCTTTTGATTGGTAAATTTAATCCATTTATATGCAAAGTTATTATTGAGAAGTTTGAACTTCCTCCGGTCATTTTGTTAATCGTATTCTTCTTGCTTTGTAAATTTTTGGTTCCTTTCTACCTTTTTTACATTTACTTTTCTGATTTGGTAGTTTTTGTCATGGTAAGGTTTCTTTTCTCTTTCCTGTTTCTAATATTCTAGAGAGTTTTGTATATTCCTATGTTTTCATGGTGGTAGTTTTTACCCTTTCATGTCCAATATAGGACTCTCTTAAGTATTTCTTGTAGTGTTGGGTTGGTGGTGATAAATTCCTTCAGTTTCTATTTATCTGTGAAAAACTTTATTTCTCCTTTGGTTTTGAAGGATAATTTTGGTTAGTATTTTTGGCCTTTCTTTTCTTTTCTTTTCCAGTAGTTTGAATATATCATATCATTCCATTCTCTTCTGGCCTCTAAGGTTTCTGCTGAGAAATCTGGTATAAGTCTAATGGGTGGGCCTCTTTTTTTTATTATAATTTAATAAAATTTTATTATTACAAAATTTTTATAAAAATTGTATTATTCTCTTTTTTTTTAACTTTTTATGTTCATTTATTGGTGCATTGTAAATTGTAATTATACATTTTGATATATGTCAGGGTATGAACATCATACATGCATACATTGCACATTTAGCCCTCCCTCCAATCCCACCCTATTCCCTCCCCCTTCCCTCCCTTTCATGCTCCAGATAGTGATTGAGTCTTATAGGTTTGTGTATGTACATCATGTGCTATAGTGTGTTTCCCTCCACTCCCCGCCCAACTCCCTC
>PVJS01031845.1:0-23134 GCA_004027185.1 Glis glis | reverse complement strand
AGGAAGGAAGGAAGGAAGGAAGGAAGGAAGGAAGGAAGGAAGGAAGGAAGGAAAAGAAAAGAAAAGAAAATTCTGGACGGATGCGCGAAGTCCAGGCCCCGATCCCGCCGGCGGGAGCTCCTGATTCCCGGGTGGAGCCGGCGTTCTCGGACGCGGGCCGATGACCGAGGGCCACAGTGCTTAGCAAGGAAGCCCGCCGCCCTGCGGCTGCTGGGTGACGCGTGTCACGTGGAAGCGTCCCGGCGGCGCAGGGCAGGGGACACGGGCCGGGCTTCCGCAGGAGGAGGGGAAACCGGCAGAACCGAGCCGGGCGCCCGAGCCGGCGTCCGCCCCGCGACCCCGCGGCCCCGAGGCCCGGGAGGAGCCGGTCCAGGCGAGCCGCCGCGCCTCTCGCTTCCGCCGCCAGGGGGCGCCGCTGGCCAATATCCGCTTCCCGGAGGCACGGTCTTGAGCAGACCTCTGTGCCTCAGTTTACCCAACCGTGAAGGGGGCAGGACACTGTGTGTGTGCATGCGTGGTACTGGGGATTGAACCCAGGGGCGTTCTACCACTGAGCTGCACCCTCAGCCCTTTTCGTATTTTTTATTTTGAGACAGGGTCTTGCCAAGTTGCACAGCGTGGCCTCCAACTTGCAATCCTCCTGCCTCAGGCTCCCAAGAAACTAGCATGGCAGGCGTGGACCATCAAGCCTGGCTTGGACGCTAATTTCACAAAACAGGTTGTCTTAAATCCTGAAGACAGTTTATGGAAACCCAGAGAAATGCTCAATGCCTCGGATTTCTGAGATATTTCCCGAAGGTCCCAGGCACCCTCTCCTCAAACAAAGTTCAGTCGTGTTCTAGGGTCGGGTCATAGAAGGGAAACTGAGGCCCAGAAGGAGCTATGACTTTCGAGAAAGCGCCAGAGGCCTCCCTCACCCTGAAGACAGTCAGGTGGCCTAGGGAGGGGGAGACACGACGGTGTGGGTGGGATGGAGATGCTGTGGCCTCCTTATGGACTTACAAGAGGGAGACCAGGTGTCAGACCCAGTATAGGGTCCGAGGGCAGAGGGGAAAGAAGGCAAGACAACCCAGGGACACCGAAGACTGAAAATATAGGGACTTAGGGGCTGGAGGTGTTGCTCAGTGGTTAGCACTTGCCTAGCATGTGGGAGGCCCTGGGTTCCATCCGCAGCTCTGCCAAAAAAAAAAAAAAAAAGCTGGGTATGGTGGCGCAGGCCTGTAACCCCAGTACTTGGGAGGCTGAGGCAGGAGGATTGCAAATTCGAGGCCAGCCTCAGCAACTTAATGAGACCCTCAACAATTTAACAAGACCCTGTCCCAAAATAAAAAATAAAATAGGGATGGGGGCATAGCTCAGAGGTAGAACTCCCTGGGTTCAATTCCCAGTATCACCAAATAAGTAAATAAATAAATAAGAGAGTATCAATTTATTTTTTTATTTTTGTGTGTGGTGCTGAGGATTAAACCCAGGGACATTCTACCACTAAGCTATACCCCCAGACCTATTTTATTTTTTATTTTGAATATAAAGTCTCATTAAGTTGCTGAGGTCCTTGCTAAGTAGCTGAGGCTGGCAGGGAACCTGCGATCCTCCTGTCTAAGCCTCCCAAGTACTGGGATTACAAGCCTGCACCACCACACCTGGCTAAAATGTAGCAATTTAAGCCACAAGTGCCCCGCAGGCTAAATCAGTCTCAGAGCAGCCCCCCCTACACACACAGAGCCCCTGTTTTTGTTTCTGTACTAGAGCCTGAACAAAAGGGCAAAACTACCTCTAAGCTACACTCCCAACCCTTCGTTTTATTTTTATTTTGAAACAGGGTCTTGCTAACCTGCCGAGGCTGGACTCAAACCTGAGATCCTCCTGCCTCAGCCTCCTGGGTACTAGGATTACAGCTGTGCCCCCCAGGCCCTGCTGAATCTCATTCTCTTGTCCGAAGCTGCCTGAAAGGGGACAGGGAGGCACTGTGGCGCTGCCCCTCAGGCACAGGCAGGCAGGGGCTTGGTGCACAGTAGCAGCTCAAGAAATATTTGCTAAGGAAGAGTGAAAGAATTAAGCAACGCTGTGGCTCAAGAGCAACCACTGGAGAAGGTGGACGAGCGGCCTCCGTGCTCTGGATAGAATTCCAGGAGGAAGAGGCCGGCAGAGCTGCCAGAGGCCCCGGCCCGGCCCCGCGTGGCATTTCAGCCAAGCCTGGGGTCAGAGTGGACCCCAGCCAGGTGCCCCCATTAGAAGCCAAGATCTACCCAGAACTAAAAGTTTGGCTGTCTACTTCAGTGAGTGGGAAGGGCCGCAGGTGCTGGAACCTCTTCCTGGATGGCTCCCCACGGGGCATTAGGTGCCGATGGGCCTGGCTATGACACTCCCCAGCCCGGGCATGGCCTGCCTGAGTCCTCCGGTTGTGCAGGGTAGGGCCCAGGTCTGTGCTGGCCTTGGGGACAGGAGCTAAGTGTCACACGATGTTGAGGCCTCCCTGTCTACTGCCTCTTCCTCCTCTTCCTCCGCTTCCTCCAGAGTCAGCTCAAACTGGAATCTCTCCGGGCCGGCCCGCTCGGTGCTGCCGGCGTCCGGGGGGCTCCTGGGGATCTTGCTCTGGTACCATTCTCGGTTGTCCTCCAGGGTGTCCAACAGGTCCTGTGCGTCTGGGTGCACCAGGTCCGCCCATGTCTCCCACAGCGGGTGGGCAATGTAGTCGATGAAACCCACCTGAGGGGTCATGCAGGGGGAGGGAGGCAGAAAGGCACACGGTGAGTCACGGCGACCCCAGACCCAGTTCAGTCTCTAGGCTTTTGGTCCTGTCGCTCCCTGTGCCCAGAATGCTAGTTCCCAAGTTCCTATTCATCCTTCAAAACCCTTTTCAAAAAGTTCTCCTGGGAGTCGGGTGTGGTAGAGCACGCCTGTAATCCCAGTACTTGGGAGGCTGAGACAGGAGGATTGCTGGTTGGAAGCCAGCCTCAGCAATGTAGTGAGACCCTCAGTAACTTAGCGGGACTCTGTTTCCAAATAAAAACTAAAATAGGGCTTGGGTGTAGCTAAGAGGTAGAATGTCCCTGGGTTCAATCCCCAGCAACACACACACACACACACACACACACACACACCCTTCCGGGATGTAGCTCAGCGTAGCTTGGTGGTGAGCACTGGCTCAGCCGGCCGAGGCCTTGCTTCCGTCCTCCGAACCAGAAGGTCCGGGTCAAGCCCCTCGGGGTCCGCCCGGCACTCTTTCCCCGCCCCGTCCCCTCCTGGCCGGGCTCGGCCCGCAGACCTGGGACTTCTCCACGGAGGCCGTGTGCTTGTCACACATGGGGCTGACGTCCAGGCCCGACTCGCGCTCACGGTCGCCCTGCTGGAAGAACTCGGCCATGATGCGGTCCGTCCATTGGCGGTACAGCGGCAGCGGCTTGGTGGGGTTGCTGAGGTCCGCGCAGTGCACCAGGTTCTGCAAGACCTGAGGGGCCCCCGAGAGCCTGAGTGCCACAGACACCCCATCTTACAGGTGGGGAAACTGAGGCCAGGAGGGGAAGAAGTGGCTGAGAAACAGGCACACGGCACTTGCCACGTCTTCAAATTTGGCATACAGTCAGTGCTCCATAAATGCAAAAACTGAGGCCCCTCCGGCCCGGTACCTGGATGCGGTCAGAGTAGTTGTCCAGGAGCAGGACCCCGAGGCTTGTCACCTTCTTGGTCTCCACCATGGTCTTAAGGTCGGCCAGAAGGTTCATGTGCTTGGACATGTCGGTGGCCAGCACCTGGGCGGGGGACCCGCGTGAGGACCCGGCTGCCCCACGCCCCGACCTCCCGGCGCCGCTCGAGCTCTCAGCCCAGAGTCCTTATCTGAGAAACAGGAAAGTGCCACCGCCCCTTCTCTGGGGTCACTGGGGAGGCTGAGTCAGGAGGATCGAAGGCTGGAGGCCAGCCTCAGTAGTTTAGCAAGACTGTTTCTTTTTTTTCTTTTTTTTTTTTTTTGCGGTACCCGGGATTGAACACAGGGGTGTTCTACCGCCGCGCTACACCCCCGGCCCTATTTTTTTATGCTTTATTTTTGAAACCGGGTCTCACGAAGTTGCGGAGGGCCTCACTAGGTAGGGAGAGAGAGAGAGAGAGAGAGAGAGAGAGCGAGAGAGCTGAGGTTGGCCGGGAACCTGGATCCTCCGGTCTCCGCCTCCCAAAGTATTGGGATTACAAGCGTGCGCCACCACGCCCGGCACAAGACTGTTTCAAAACAAAAAAATAAAATAAAATAAAAAGGGCTGGGGGTGGAGCTCAGAGTTCGCAGAAGGCCCCTGGGCTCCCCAGTACCAAAAAAAGAAATAAACCAAAAGTTGTTCCTGAGCCGGGCATGGTGGCACATGCCTGTAATCCCAGTACTTGGGAGGCTGAGACAGGAGGATCACAGGTTCGAAGCCAGCCTCAGCTACTTAGTTAGACCCTGTTTCCAAATAAGAAATAAAATCGGGCTGGGGGGTACAACTTGGAGGTAGAATGCCTCTGGGTTCACTCCCTAGGACCCCCCAAAAAAGTTGTTTCTGACACCGCAGGGCACCCTGCCTCCTCTCGCCCATTGTGAACTGCAGCCGGGACCCAGGAGGGAGCCGGGGCTCGGCGGTCTTTGCCCCATTCTGCAGATGAGAAAGCCAAGGCTCAGAGTGGGGACCCGCGGGGTGCGTGGATGCCCGCCCGCCGCCCGCGGCCTCACCATGTCGATGACCATGCGGCGCAGGCTAAGCCGCTGCTTGGTGCTGAGGCTCTGGAAGATGTCACAGTTCTCCGCCTGCAGCAGCTTGAAGCCCACAGCCAGGTGATGGTTCTCCAGCACAGAGACATCGTTGTACATAAGCGCCAGCTCCGAGTCTGCGGGGGAGGCCGGGAGCCTGAAGACCCACCCGCCTATCCCACCCCACCCAGGGGCAGCCTTTGGGGAACCCTTGGCAAACTCCTACCCATGCGTTGAAGGCCCATCTCTCATGCCCCCTCAGCCCCAAGGCCATCCAGGCCCCGGGCCCTCCTCCGACTTTACAGGGCTGGGGGTGTCTGTCTATCCAAGGCTGGGGAGTGGTTTGGGGGGACCCAGCATGGTGGGAGACAGTGCAGGCCGAGCCGGGTTGAGTGAGTGGCTGAACCCTGGTCTAATCGGAGTCCGGGCTTTCTGAGCGACAGCCAGCATGCCATGGCCCGCACACAACAGGTGCCCATCACCATGTCAACTGAGTGCTTTAGACTCCTGCAGGCTCCCCAAGCTTAAGATTTCCACGGACCAGGTCAGTGCTGCCTTGCTTCCTTCTTGTCTCCATTATTGAGCACCTAATGTATACCTGCCCCCCGAGCCCCCGAGCAAGGGAAGGCGTGTCCCCGAGCCCGCCCTGCTTGCACCCCCTCTCACTGGTGTTGATGAGGAACTGGTTGGAGACCCCGGGGTGGTCCACGTCATGGATGGCGCTGGCAAAGATGGCGGCCAGGACTTCCAGGTCTGTGAACACAGCCTGAGCAGGCGAAGGTGTTAGAGGCAGAGGGGACACCATGTGTCCCGCGCCCACCCGCTGCCCACCGCGCTGGCGCGGTACCTCGAGCGGCGGCGTGGCCAGTAGCACATGGGTGGACTGCACCACGTCGGCCGCGTGGAGGCTGTTGTGATAGGCCACATCGGCACGGTAGTGGCGCTCCAGCGTGAGCAGGTAGGTGGCCAGTGTGTCGGCCGGGATCCGGAAGGTCTTCAGCAGGTCCCGTTCCTGCTCCATCACAGGCCCCTGGTCATGCCTTGGGGCTACAGCACCTGCTGTTCCTACTCCTATTCATCCTTCAATGCCCCTCCTCCAGGATGCCCTGTCTGCTCTCCCTCAGTCTCTGTCCTTCTTCTCTCATCCACCCCCACCACAGCGCTGGAGGTGTTTCTCCAGACTGGGTTTCTTCAGGGCCAGACCCAGGGCTGAGGTTGTTGACAATAAACTGTTCAACCTAGTGAACTCCTATTCATCCTTCAATACCCTGCTCAAATGATCCCATTCAGGGATATCAGGGAGGATTTGAAGAATGAGTGTCCTTGAGGTCCTGGAGAAGGAAGGGGTGAAGCAAAGCTCAAAGGTACTGGAAGCCACAGGCAGGGGAATTACCTGAAAGACGCTGAACATGATGGCGGTCAGGGGCCGGTTCCCACTTAGCTCCGCCACCCTGAACACATCGAGCCCCCACTTGCTGGTGTCTTCCAGCTCCTGAAACGCCAAGGGCTGCAGCTTAGTCCCAGCCCGGTATACACGGGGTTAAGCTGAGGCCCGAGTCAGGGCCTCTGAGCAGAGCCAGGGCTCCAACCCGGCCTCGGCATTGGCAGTAGGGGACCCACCTTAGCCAGCTGCCCCTCCTGGTTAGTCTGGACCCCAAAGCGTGGGACGGTGGCCACCGAGAGGTTGGCGTCGTGGGGGAGGCCACGGAGGCCACAGATCTCGGACATGGGCCTCCGGGCCTCC
The DNA here is from genome assembly GCA_004027185.1 of Glis glis. Taxonomy (NCBI): domain Eukaryota; kingdom Metazoa; phylum Chordata; class Mammalia; order Rodentia; family Gliridae; genus Glis; species Glis glis. The sequence goes on along the minus strand of PVJS01031845.1, from coordinate 16,673 downwards.
TCGAGGGCCACGCCGGGCAACTCCACCTCAGTGTGCTGGTCTGCAGGAGCGATGGGGAGGCTCAGAGGCCGCCCCACCTGCAGGGCTGCCTGCCCGGCCTCGGGCCCTGAGCCACCCTGTCCTCTGTCCGTGGCTCGCAGCGCCCCCATGCCGGGCTCAGCTCTTGGGCACCTGGGGCGCAACATTTTTTCCCCCGAACAGCGCAGTGTCCGTTACATCTTCCAGCTGGAGCACAGGGTGTCTGATTCTTTCCATCTCCTCATTGGTGAACTTTTACTCATGCTTCAAACCCCTAGCTGGAAGTTCCCCTGCTCTTCCCTCTGGTCCAGCCCTGACCGATGGGCCAAGGGGTGGCTGTGTCTTGCTGGCCCCCACATCTAGGTCTTTCTGTCTCTGTGTCCTCGCTCCCTCTAACTGCCCAGCCGCGAGCCCGCGCGGCTCACCGAGGAAGGTCCGGGAGATGTACTCGGACACCTGGTTCCCGGAGCGGCTGGTCTCAGACAGGTGCGTCAGCTCCCGGCTCAGCATCCGCTTGAACTGCAGGGGAGGGTAGGACGGTGACGGCGGGACGGGCAGGGCGGCGGGACGGCGGAGGTGCCGGCGGCCTCGGTCCGCTCACCTTGGTGGAGGCCATGTCCCCCACTGAGTGCCGCGTCTGCAGCGTCTCCAGCTGGTCCAGACACCAGTCCAGCTCCTCCAGAGTCTCCAGTGCCAACTTCTGCCCGGTGTCCTCTGGGGGCAGAGCCGCTCAGGGGCCTGTCCCGCCCCTCCTCGGGGACCCAGTCCCTCACGTCTCCATCTCCTCTCTGGATCCTGAAGCCCTTCCCCCTGGAGCCGCTCCAGACCCCGGGACCCCAGTCCCAGGTCTGTCTGCAAGTGACTGTGTGACCATGAGTGGGTGTCTGACCCTCTCTGGGCCTCAGCCTCCCCATCTGTAAATGGCCTGGTGGACTCCATTTGCCAGGGAGGTTCTTTTAGGGTTAGGGTTGGGGGTTGCCATCTGCCTTGGTCCAGGAGCTCATGGGCTAGGGAGATCATTATGGTAGGTCACTGAGGTACACAGCTGTCCCGTGGTGGGGGAGGGACGGGGACAGGTGCCTTACCTGAAGGTGGAGGGGGCTGGCTGCTCCCTGAGTTCCCGACAGATGTCTGCCTGAGGTTACAGAAGGCTCAGGGGCACTCTGCCCCCAAGTCCTCCAGGACCACACCCAAATCATCTAGACCCACCCACCTCAGACCCCGCCCCCAAGCTCTCCAGACCCGCCCCAAGTCCTCCAGGCCCCACCCTCAAGCCCTCCAGACCCACCCACGTCCTCCAGGCCCCGCCCCCAAGCCTTCCAGACCCGCCCAAGTTTCAGGCCCAGCCCCAAGCCCTCCAGACCCACCCACGACCTCCAGGCCCCGCCCTTGAGTCCTCCAGACCCGCCCGTCTCAGGCCTCGCCCCCTCCAGACCCGCTGTCATCTAGACCCGCCCGTCTCAGGCCCCGCCCCAACCCTCCAGACCCGCCCCTGGTCCCCACCTGGAGGCGCCAGACCCCCAGCCCCTCCTTGTTGCCCCTCTTTCTTTTCTTTCCTTTCCTTTTCCTTTCTTCCTTCCTTCCTTCCTTCCTTCTTTTCTTTCTTTCTTTCTTTCTTTCTTTCTTTCTTTCTTCTTTCTTTCTCTTTTGGTACTGGGGATGGAACCCAGGGACATTTTACTTCCTCTGAAGTATATCCCCAGCCTTTTTTATTTTTTTGTTTTGAAACAGGATCTCACTAGGCTGCTGAGGCTGGCCTCAAACCTGCAATCCTCCTCTCTCAGCCTTCCAAATGCTGGGATTACAGGCGTGTGCCACCAGGCCTGACTTTCTTACCTTTCTGTTTTGGCGCTGGGGATGAAACCCAGGGCCTCCGCGTGCTAGGCAAGCACTAACCACTGAGCCTCACCGCAGGCCCCTATGGCCTGCTTCTCTGCCAGGCCCCGCCCCAGCCACCGAGCACCTGCCGGTCCCGCCCACGCCCCTTCGTACCTGGCTGCCCCGCGGCCTTGACTGTGCACCAGGGCTGCCACGTTGCTCCGAACAGTCCGCAGACTGGCTAGGACCTATCCGGATGGAGGTGGTCAGATGGGAGGATGGGTGGGAGAGGACGGTTGCACCTGCTCAGTTCTTGGGGCAGTGGCTGGAGGGGGTGGTACCCACCTGGGCAAAGGGCGTCACGATCATGTCTTCGCCGTGTCTGTGGGGAGATGGGCCATCAGGGGGTGCTCATCTGGTCCATGGGCTTACCTCCCCACACTCCCCCTGAGAGACCCCACAGCTGCTCTTGCCAGTCACTCACTTTCAGGCATCTCATAGTGGGGAAACTGAGTCCCAAGAGTAGTAGGGATCTTGGTAGAGTCAGGACAAAAGTGGTTGTATTTCTCTTTTCATGATAGTTACTAGGAAGCTCAAATCAAAGTATTTGTTCAGATGCTGCTAACTGGACTTAATGTTCCTAGAATGCCACCCCTGCCCTCAGTCCAGGCCCCACACGGAAGATCGCCTGATATTTGCTGCATGCTTAGCTGAATAAAGTTAGACGCCTGGCAAACTCCTACTTAAACTTCAACATCTAGCTCAAGTAGCCCCTTGAAGGAGTTTGCAGAATGGAAGACAGAGGGAGTGTGGAAGGGGTGTCATCCCACCAGCCTGGACTCACAGGTCGCTGGCCACGGAGGAGTTCCGGGACATGGCCTTAGGTGAAAGCTCATAGTCGCTGTCCGAGCGGTATAGGAAGGACTCTCGGCGCTGGCTGTGAGCGGCGGGGCCCTGCACAGCCCGGCCCAGGCCAGGCCCGGACTGAGGGTCCAGGGTGCTCCTCCCACAAGACAGCCCATTTTCCAGGTCAAAGCTGGAGACAGAGGAGGTCAAGGTCAGATCCTGTCTGCAGGCACCCTGCCCACAGCCACACCCTCAGGCAAGGACCTGCACCCCTCACACCTCTGTCCCTGCCCCAGAAAACTTGCCACCGGGGTGTGGACTCCAGGAACTGAGTCCCAGGTGTTCCCTAGTGGCTGTGTGACCCTGGTCGGGTCCTCTTTTCTCTAGCCCTCACCACTCATCTAATATGGGCGTGGCATACTCCACCCCCAAGGGCTCTTTTAAGGGATTATGTCCGAGCGCCCCAAGATGGCGATTGGGCGTCCACATTGCAAAGGTTACACAGAAAATCCACCTGAAATGAAACCTGAGAGGGGTCTGGGGTTCTGTGAGATAGAGCAGGCTCCAGGGCTCCGACAGAGGCCCCACCCCCAGCCGCCTTGACCACGCCCTTGGGCCACCGGGCTACGCCCCCAAGCCGCCACACTCCACCTCAGCCCATACAGCCCCGCCCCGTCGACACGCCCTCAGCCCCAGCTCCCAGGCCTCCAAGCTTCATCCTGAGATGGAGCGCTCAGCCTGGTCCACCTCGGGGCCTTCGCACCAGCCGAGCCCTCCATTCAACCCCAGCCATGGGCTTCCCTCCTGCCACATACTTACTGGGCAGGAGGATCTAAGCCCCTCCTATTGGGGTCAGAGGACCTGGGGCAAGGACAGGGGTGAAGTTGGACAGGTGGCCGCTTTGGGGAAGGGCTGCCTGTAGGACAGGAATTTTAGAAGGTGAGGGTGGGACCAGCAGAGACAAGGTGGAACCGGAACCGCCCCAGAATCGGGGCTTCTGTCCAAGGGCTAGTGTCCACCTGGTCCCCTGCTGTGTGACCTTTGGCGAAGATCACGCCATCCTGGTTCAGGAGCCGGGGTCGATACCCATACGAAGGCTCTGGGCAGGGGATGGTAAGATTCCGCACGGTTCGGCCCGGCTCGGCCAAGTTCGATCGTGTCTGAGCTGAATCAGATCACACAAGGCTCGGCCCTGGTCCGGAGGGGTTGGGTGAGGTGTGTTCGGTCCGATTCGGCTACTTCCGGCATCGCTTGAGCGGGTTCGCATGAGTTCGTGACTTTTCGGTTAAGTCCGGCCATACTCGGCGTACGGCGAGCAAGTCCGAATAGAGCTCGCGCCGGGTCGGGCACATTCGGTTTAGTCCGGTCGCACTCGGGGAAATTCGGCTGCGTTCGGCCTGTTCCGCCTGGTTCTTCGGGTTCTCGGGTTCCCGGGTTCCGAAGAGTCCGACTCCACCAGAAGCTCCGTGACGTCACTTAGGTGCGGGCTTGTGGGGGAGCAAGCCGTGGCGGGCTGGGGGACGCTACTAGTGGGCGGATGTGGGAGGCCTGGGGGTGGAAACCCCCTGCCCCTCTCTCGCCTCTCCCCAAAGTTTGTAGGAAAGCGCGCCTGGAGACAAATAGGGAAACTGAGGCTAGGAGCGGCTGCCACGTGCCGGGTTTAAATCCGCATCCCGGGCGCCGGGGGTCAAGGGCAGGTCTCGATTTTCCCGGGACGAAGGGAAGCTGTTTTTCTTTCTGCTCTAAACTTAGCCGGGAGCGGCGGGGTCAGGCGGTGGTTCCATGACGCGGGCGGTGCGGGGCGAGGTCGCCCTCCCTGTGGGAACAGCGCGGCTGGCCATCGGCCAGGCCGAGAAACAGAGGCACGGAGACTCAGAGGCCCCGGGCCTCGGAACTAGGATTTGGTCCAGCCTGCGGTAGACCCGCCCTCCTTCCCGGGGCGCACCCTCTGGATCCCTCCGAAGGGCTCGCTCCCCGCTAGTGTCTGGAGCCCTGGGGTAGCTCTCCGGAGACCCCCTGCCAGGCTGCAATGGCACCATCAGAGGCCACAGCCACGCCCCTCTCCCCCGGCTGTCACGTCTGGCCTAGGATCCTAGAGAAGGGACCAAGTCCTCTCTGAGCCTCTGGGAACCAGACTGCCAAGTGGGTACGAATTTGGTGCACAAAGAACGCAAGGTACCATCCCCAGACTTGACCCACCGCCCCACGAGGTGACAACGGCTTCTGGACGGATGGGGAATCGAACCCAGAGCCCTGGACCTCGTCCTTCCAAGAAGCAGCTGAATAGAGCGGAGCGCGCGGCTGCTCAGCTGGGGAAGCTGATCCTCGCCCCTCGTACACACCGAGACGCCCGCCTCTAGAGTCCCTGTTCAATCAAGTCCCCCTCCGTGGACACCCAGGGCCCGGAGCAAAGCCTCCAGTCAGCTGGTGCCGGCGAGGGAAGGGACAGGAGGGTCGGGCGAGGCGAGGGGCGGAGCGCCTTCCTTCCTCTCCGCTCGGCCTGCCAGTCCCAGGCCAGCGAGGGTCAGGAGGAGACGTGAGCTGCTGCTCGTCCTGCTCTGGGCCTCACAGCTGGAAAGGGACCGTCGCTGGTCCCCTGGGCGGGTGTGTGCTCGGTGGGTGGAGAGAGAGACAGAGATGGAGAGAGAGGGACAGTGAGAGAGAGAGAGAGACAGAGACAGAGACAGAGACAGAGATAGGGCAGGGCAGGCTGTCGGTGCCCGGGGCCCTGTCCGCACTTCCGTACCTCCGTGCCCCGCAGCCCCAGCCCCGCCTCACCACAGCGGATGGGCCACAGTGAAGCGCCGCTGCAGCCTGAGGCTCTGGTTGACCAGGAGCTTCCTGAAGAGCCCGGGGGAGCTTCGCGGGGAGCTTCGCGGGGACCCCCGAGGGGAGCCAGTGGCCGTGGCGGGCAAGGAAGGACCCTGCATGGCCGGGACCGCGGAGGCTGGACCGAGCACTGGTCGCGGGGCCTTTTCTGGACGGCCCTGGGGGCGGGGCCCAGCGGGGAGGGAGCCCAGGGAGCACGGGCCCCGCCTGGCCGCTGGACAGCTCCCTGTTAACGCCTGAGACCAACCGGGAAACTGAGGCACAGAGTCAGACGCGACTCTAGTTCCCCTCTGGGGGGGGTGGCCCCTTGGGACGCAGAATCCCGGTCTTACGCCACTTCCCGCGGAGTGTACCCCATCAGGGGAGGCTACAGCACTGCTAACCACAGAGCAGGATGAGGATGTCGAAAAAGGATTCAGAGGAGATAGTCGGCCCCCCTGCCCTCCGCGCCCCGGAGGCCGCTCAGGCTGGAGTTCCCCAGGGGCTGCCCGGGCCCGCCTGGTGCTTTCAACCCTTCCCTGGCCGTTTTCCAGACACACAGACCACCCAAATGCTGCTGGGAAACAACAGACCCTCAATCCTTTGCCAGGTGGGGACACTGAGGCTTGGAGAGAGACTGTAACAGGCATGGGGCTTCCTTGCAGGCCGGTAGGGCTCAACCCAGCCACCCCACAAGTCCCCGCATGACCCCACCTGTGCTGACATTCCCCAGGCCTGTCTCTGGATTCTTCTCTCCGGCTTGTTCAAACATCCGCAGCCCCCCCCCCCGCCCCGTCAATCCTTCCGCCCTGTAATGATCCAGCTGCTCCCTCCCGGCCCCCAGAAGGACCCCTGTGGCCTGGGGGGGGGGCTCTGGTGTCTTGGTGTGCAAGGAATCTGTATCGGGTGCTCTACGCTCAGAATACTCGGGTCAGGCCGGGCCTGGTCCATTCCGCAGAAAAGGACACTGAGTTTCCATGGGTGTCCCAGGCACAGTAAGGACAGGGAACACCCGTGTGTCAGGCAGAGGCCAAGATGACCCCCATTCTGAGGCCACTCAGAAGGTTTTAGGCCTGATCTTGCCCCTGGCTATGGCATGACCCTGCCCAGGGTGTCCCCAGTCAAATGGTACTCGTGTTTCTGGCCCTCTGGGTAATCTGAGACAGGATTCCCCTGATGCGCGCTTGGACAGGAGAGGCCAAGGCTGGACACTGTTCTCCCCATTGTACAGATGAGAAAAGAGAGGGGTTGGGCAGCCTAGGGGGGTGGGGAGTCCAGTCTCAGGGGTTGGCGAGAAACCCCCTCCAAGCTACAAAGCCCTAAAACCAGACACCTGCTGGAAACCAACCTTACTGACCCCAAGACAAAAATACCATCTGTGGCTGCTTTAGCCGAACCTAATTACAGCCGTCCCCCGAGGCCCTCAGGATCTGCCTGGTGCATGTGCTGGAGCCGGGGTCCAGAGATCGTGTGAGCATGCGTGCGTGTGTGTGTTCCTGGGGGTTGCACCGAACTACCTCCAAGCTACACTTCCCAACCCCATTTTATTTTTTATTTTGAAACAGGGTCTTGTTAAGTGGCTGAGAGTCTCACTAAGTTGCTTAGACTGGTTTTGAACCTGTGATCCTCCTGTCTCAGCCTCCCTAGTACTGGGATCACAGGCATGTGCCACCATGCCTGGCTCCAGGGGTCTTGACACAACCCGAGTCATGTGGGATGAGCTCAAAATGGCCCCATGTCCCCAAGGAGAAACTGAGGCCCAGAGCATTCAGCCCTTCCCCTAAAATCATAGACATAAAGCAAAAGGTTAAGACTAAATACAAGAATAGGAGGCATGCTACCAGACACCTGGCCTTGAGTCCAGGGCTGCAAAGCACAGAGAGGCGTGGTCACTTGCCCAAAGATACACAGGCGTTCATGGCAGAGTGAAGTCATTTGAACTTGGGCTCTCTCTCACTTGAACGGTTAACGGGCTTTATCCCCTCTGGAGTCCCAAGGGTCATCCTGACACTAATATTTTATCAATAGTTGTACTATTAATATTTCTTTTTTTTTGCAGTACTGGGGGTTGAACCCAGGGGCATTCTACCTCTGAGATACACCCCCAGCCCTATTTTTTATTCTTTATTTTGAAACAGGGTCTCACTAAGTTGCGGAGGGCCTCACTAAGTAGCTGAGGCTGGCCACAAACCCAGATCCTCCGGTCTCAGCCTCCCAAGTACTGGGATTACAAGTGTGTGCCACCACACCTGTCTCTATTAATATTTCATTACCAGATTCAATTTAAATATTTCACTAACAGTATGAATAGTAATGTGTGATTAATAGCTTTTAAAATACAGAAACAGGGCCAGGTGTGGTGGAGCACGCCTGTAATCCCAGTACTTGGGAGACTGAGACAGGAGGATCGCAGGTTTGAGGCCAGCCTCAGCAACTTAGCGAGGCCCTCAACAACTTAGCAAGACCCTAATAATTTAAAATAATAATAATAAAATAGGGCTGGGCGTATAGCTCAGAGGTAGAATGTCCCTGGGTTCAATCCCCAGTACCCCAAAAAATAAAATAAAATAGAGAACAGGTCAGACGCAGAGGCACATGCCTGTCATCCTAGCAACTTAGGAGGCTGAGTCAGGAGGTTCTCAGATTGAAGGCCAGTCTCGGCAATTTAGTGAGACCCTGTCTCCAAATAAAAAATGAAAAGGGCTGGGGGTGCAGCTCAGGGTAGAGCTCCTCTGGATCCCAGCCCCAGTATGACACTGAAATTGGAGCAAGAAATAGCTACAGAGAGGGGAAACCTGGCCGCCCTGACCTTGGGAGGTGCAAGCCCTGTGAGGTCTGTGGTCAAAGCTGAAAGAGAGGTGCACGGCAGGGCCCCTCCTTGACTCTGCCCCGTCTTTCTGCATGAGCTGAGCAGGTGCCCAGCAGCCTCAAGTGTCTAACACACCATGGCCTCCGTTTCTCCCATTTGAATGCCCCTTGCCTGGCCAGGTACTCTTCTCCTCTGCCACCAGGTGGCCACAGGGAGAAGGGAAACGGGCATTGCTATGCCCCTGTCACTGAGGTCAGGGGAGGAACCCGTGGGCACGTGCCCAAGTGTCCAGAGTAAGGAGGGTGTAAGCCAAGCCACAAGTGTAGGCATGGTCAAATCATATGCTTCCCTGCTCCAGATCCTCCCATGGCTGCCCATGGCCCTCAAGTGTGTGTGCGTGTGTGTGTGTTGCTGGGGATTGAACCCAGGGGCATTCTACCTCCAAGCTACACCCCTGGCCCTATTTTATTCTTTTATTTTGAAACAGGTCTCACTAAGTTGCTGAGGGTCTCCGTATGTTGCTGAAGCTGGCATTGAACCTGCAATCCTGAGGATCACAGGTTCGATGACAACCTCAGAAAGTAGAGAGACTGTCATCAACCTAGTGAGACCCTGTTTAAAAATAAAATAGGGTTGGGGGTGGAGCTTGGAGGTAGAATGGCCCTGGGTTCAATCCCTAGTACCACGCACACTAAAAATTATTTTGCTCCTCCCCAGAGACCCATGTGGCCTTTGCCCCTCTCAGCTCCCAGCCTCGCCAACCTCCTTCCTGACCAGAGCTTGCTGCAGCCAGGTTCATTTCCACCCCGTGGTTCTGGTCCGCATGCTCTTCCCAGCTGACTTTTCCTCTTCGAGGTCACAGGTGGAACATCGCCCCCTCCAGGAAGCCCTCCCAGGCCAGCCAAGGCAAGGCTCTGAGCACACCCTGCTGTCCTGGGCACAGCTTCACGTTTATTGTGCTTCTTTGATCTGTGTTCACCTTGTCCCCCAAACTGTGAGTCTCTTTTTTTGCGTGTGTGTGGTACTGGGGATTGAACCCAGGGGCGTTCTACCTCCGAGCTACACCCCCAGCCCTATATTTTATCCTTTATTTTGAAACCGGTCTCACGAAGTTGCAGAGGGCCTCACTAAGTAGCTGAGGCTGTCTGCGAACCCGGATCCTCCCGTCTCCGACTCCCAAGTACTGGGATTACAAGCGTGCGCCACCACGCCCGGCTTGTGATTCTCTTGAGGGCAGAGCCAGGTCTGCCCTTCTCCCAGTTGTACCCTCAGCACCTGGCACTCAGTAGGTGCTCAGTTAATGCTTGTGACAAAAACAGAGAGCCTCCATGGCAAACCCTCTAGCCACAGGGATCTGCTTTCAGTGCCCTATCGCTGATCATCTGGAATCTGAGGTTTTGCATATTCTTTTTTGTTTTTTTTTTTTGCGGTACTGGGGATTGAACCCAGGGGCGTTCTACCTCCGAGCTACACCCCCGGCCCTATTTTTTATCCTTTATTTTGAAACAGGGTCTCACAAAGTTGCAGAGGGCCTCACTAACTAGCTGAGGCTGGCCGCGAACCCGGATCCTCAGGTCTCAGCCTCCCAAGTACTGGGATTACAAGTGTGTGCCACCACGCCCAGCTAGGTTTTGCATATTCTGTTCTATCTGCTCAGCACACTCATCCCTGTGCTCCCTCTACGTGATTTCTTTTGTGTTTCAGACTAAGTTTAGATGCCACTTCTTCCAGGCAGTCCTCCCTCACAAGCTGGGTCATGAGTCTCCTTGTGGAGTCCCATGGTGCCCTGATCCCCTCCCCTCCCCCACAGCACAGATTGACCCGTGCCGTCTCCACCACCAGCCTCTGGTCACCTCTTTGTCCATGGCTGGAGACTCAGCCCAGGGACTGACACAGAGTAGGTGCTCAATAAATGCTTTCTGAAGAAGATGCGCAGCTCCTTCCGACCACATGATCCCTTGGGAACTGTAGGGAGCACAAGCTGGGCACAACGTGTTCCTCTCACCAGTGACATGCAGAGGCTCAAAGAGGCACAGCCTCTTGCCCCAGAGCACACAGCGGTCGGCCTTGGGACCTGCACTGGGATCCCCTGAGGGGCGAGCCCCTCCCCGCACATATGCCACATGCATGCGGACCCACGCCTGTGCGCATGTGCATGACTGCGGCGTGCACGATGTGTGGTCCTTCATGTGTGCGCGTACACACACGCACTCACAGAGACCCACAGTCCTCCCCTCGTGCCTTCCAGAGCCACGTGGGGTCTCCCCCCAGACAGGCCCAAACCAAGTCTGTTTGTTCTTTCTTGAACATGGAAAATCGTGAGTCACCAGGAGGGGTGGGGGAGGAGGAGCCAGGGCCTGGGGAGGGAGGCAAGGGTGCCGCAGGGTCACCCGGGAACAGCTCCAGGACGTCTGGGCTGTGGGGCCCATCTGGCCCGGATGCTTCCCAGGGTCGCTGGAAGGCCAGGCTGGAAGCCATAGGCCAGGCTTATTGATCCAATAAAAAACCAGGGGCGCCAGGTGATCCAGGAGCCCAGAGAAAACCAAGCTCAGGTGAAAACGAAGCCCAGAGAGGGAAATGATTCACTTAAAGTCACAGAGGCCTGCTTTGGCCTGACTAGGCTCTTCCTCCAACGGGAAGAAATCTGAGGCTCCTTCAAACCCCCACCCACAGGTGGGGACCCCCACTTTTCCCCCGGGACGCTATCCCACCTCTCTTCTGTCTCTGTCTCATCCCCACCCCGTCTCTCCGAGGCAGGAGCAACAGCCTATCGTTCTAATGTGGAGGAAACATCGTGCTCGGGCTCCCCAGGGGGCTTCCCATCCTCTCGCAGACAAGCAGGCGGGAGTGGCGGGCGGGCAGACGAGACAGGCCACCCCGGAGCCCCGCCCCGCGCTGCTGGCCCCGCCCTGACCAGCAGTCTGACCCTAGGAGTGGCCACGACTTCTTCCCCCATAGATACGTTCGGACATTGCAGGGTCCGAAAAACCCTGGGCTGCCGGACGAAGGGGAGGTCACGTGGGGGAAAACTCAGGCGCACGCACCCAACCGCCTGGGCTCGCGAGCAGGCACACACAGGTACACACCAGACTCACCCGGTCACCCACGGAGACGCAGTGACACAAGAGATCCTGCATACGCTGGGTCACAACTGCTCACACACACACCTGGCGCACCGCATCACGCAAACCCACACGGAATCCGAACACCTAGCCCCAGCTCCACCCGGGTAGAAACAGCTGTTCCCTGCAAAGCGCCAGCTCCACGGGGCAGCGAGACCCCCGCCCCGGGAGATGCGGGGACCCCCCTCCCCGCTCCCACCAGGCCCCGCGCGCCCCGCCCCCGCCCCGCCCACCTACCGCTTTTGCACCGAGGTGGGCCAGGAGCGCCGCGACTTCCTGAGCCCGGGCCTTGCGCTCCGGTCGGGTTCGCGGCCGCCCGCGGACGCGTCCGGGTCGGAATAGAAGCGTTGCTGGATGCGAATGGGGCGCCGGGGCTGTCGCCACAGGTGTTTCGGGGGTCTGGGCGCGCCTGGGCGGCTGCGAGCGCAGCTCGGCCCGCCGGAGGCCTCCGCCCCTTCCCCAACCCCTAGGGTCTCCATGTGCGGAAAGCAGGGCGCTGAGCTGTCCCCTCGAGCAGCGAGCGCCGAGGCGACAGCGAGGCACAGAGGCAGGAGAAGGGAGAACCGAGGAGAGGGAACCCGGGCGCTCGAGGTGGGTGGCCCTGAGCTCGAGATGTCCAGCTGGTGCTGAAGGGTGACAGGGAAGAAGACGGTAGGGTGAGAGGACTGGAGAGGGGCTGCGGGGATCTCGGGTGCTGCAGACGGTCTGTCCTATCCCGGGATGGATGGAAGAGTCAAGATAAGGGTGTGGAGTGGAGAAGACAGAGATTGTCCTCCTGGCTGGTGTCTGATGGCCAGCAGGGAGACCCCCAGCGCCGGGCGCTGTCCCTCTTTCTGGTGCTGAAAGGAAGGAGGTGGATTCAGGGGCTCCAGGTGGATGAGACAGCGAGGAGCTGTCCGGGCCCGCCTGGTGCTGAACCCGGGGCAGGGAGCCGGAATTCCCAGAACCCCTCAGATCTGGGCGCCATCTGCCCTAGGGGTCCAGGAAGCCGAGCAGCAGGGGATCCTCAACCCTCCCCAGGGACAGCGACAACCAGGAATCTGGAAGCAGGGTCAAGGGTCTGGTCCTGGGAGATAGGCACGGATGGTGGTCTTTCCACCAAGTGCCAAGCACCGGGAGGTAGGCTCAGCCGTCCAGCACTAGACTCAGTCTTCCTAAATCTCTTGCCCAGGTAGGACAGGGGTCCCAAAAGGGGCGAGGAAATTGGGAGGACTCTCCCACCCCAGGGTGGGCACACAAAAGTGCCTGTGGCTGGGGATCTGGGAAGACAGCAATGGGCAGAGGAGGGAGGCCAGTCCCCCTAACAAACCTCCCGGGTGCGCTTCTAAGACCCTCCCACCCCGAAGCCATGGTGCAGCTGAGTTAGGCGTGGATGAGCAAAAAGACAACCCACCTCTTTTGTGTGTAAGCCCTGAGCAAGACGCAGGAACGTGTCTGACTTCCCCCATGTTTTTATAGCCACGCCGACGCTCAGACCCTGGGCGGAAATGGCGGGATCTCATTCGCTCCACCACGCCATGGGGCCCCACCTCGTGGTTAGGATTCCTGCCCTTGGGTCCCCAGTCGGCCCCTCCCTCACATTTCTGGAAACTCATGTCCCCACCCACCAAGCGTCTTGTCTCAAGGGTAATTTCCTGGGAAGTGGCAGGAACGAAAGAGAACATTTCCCATCATGGTTAGAAGCAGCAGCAGCAGACCATGGCAGGCCAGGCGGGCAGGGCTGGGGACTTAGCACTCCCCTGGGTAAAGCCTGGGGAGGCTCCCTGTGGGCTCTGCCAGGGAGATATTTGGGGGGTGCTGGAGATCTGGGGGACAGGAAGAGCCCCTACCTTTCCAGCAGGATCCTTCCCATGGAGGCTAGCACCCCCCAACTGTACCCAGGTCTCCAGGTTGGAGAAATCGAACATGGTTGGACAAGGGAGAAAGACAGACTGAGCTCGGGCCCTAGGAGCACCCCACTGTGCTGTGTGATGCACAACAAGGAACTCCCTCTCTTCTTTACATGGGTGGCTCAGTCTCTGCCCTCTCTCTCAGCTTCCTGCCCCCCAGAGATGACAATGGGTGACAATATTTTCCAATGCCTTTGGCCAGCTCAGTCACTTCTCCTACCAAAGCCTCTTTCTTTTTTCTTTTTCTTTTTCTTTTTCTTTCTCTTTCTTTCTTCTTTCTTTCTTTCTTTCTTTCTTTCTTTCTTTCTTTCTTTCTCCTTCCTTCCTTCCTTCCTTCCTTCCTTCCTTCCTTCCTTCTTTCTTTCTTTTTTTTTTTTTTTGCTGTACCGGGGATTGAACCCAGGGGCGTTCTACCTCCGCGCTACACCCCCGGCCCTATTTTTTTATGCTTTATTTTTGAAACCGGGTCTCACGAAGTTGCAGAGGGCCTCACTAGGGAGAGAGAGAGAGAGAGAAGAAAGAGAAAGAGAGAGAGATAGATAGATCGCGCGCGCGCATGAGCGCTGAGGCTGGCCACAAACCCGTATCCTCCGGTCTCCGCCTCCCAAAGTACTGGGATTACAAGCGTGCGCCATCACGCCCAGCTCTTTCTTTCTTTCTTTCTTTTTTTTTTTTTGCGGTACCGGGGATTGAACCCAGGGGTGTTTTACCTCCGAGCTACACCCCTGGCCCTATTTTTTATACTTTTATTTTGAAACCGGGTCTCACCAAATTGCGGAGGGCCTCACTAGGTAGCTGAGGCTGGCCACAAACCTGGATCCTCCGGTCTCTGCCTCCCAAGTAATGGGATTACAAGCGTGCACCACCACACCCTGTCTTTCTTTTCTTTTCTTTTTTCTTTCTTTCTTTCTTTCTTTCTTTCTTTCTTTCTTTCTTTCTTTCTTTTGTGTGTGTGTTTTACTGAAGACTGAACCCAGAGGCATTCTACCTCTGAGCCATACCCCAAGCCCTATTTTATTTTTGAAACAGGGTCTCACTAAGTTGCTGAGGCTGGCCTCGAACCTGTGATCTTTCTGTTTCAGCCTCTCAAGTACTGGAGTTACAGGCATGCGCCACCACGCCTGGCTGGTACTAGAGATTGAACCCAGGGGTGTTCTACCTCTGAGATACACATCCAGCCCTTATTTTTTATTTTGAAACAGGCCCCTTCCCTCCCACCTCTGCTGGGGCCCACCAAGGACGGGGGTGTCTACTTCCTAAATATCTGCCAACTCAACCACTTCTCAGCTACTGCTCCCACCCTTCCGGGCACTAGCATCTCCTGCCCAGACACCACCCACACCTCCTCCTGGGTCTCATGATCTTTCCACTCCTGGCCCCACCATCAGTTCTCCCTACAGCAGCCACAGAGGGCTTTAAAATTCCAATATGATCAACTCCCTGTCCTAAAAAGCCAGCCTTGTCTCCCCATTTTATGCCAGGAGGTCTCATGTGGTCCATCCTCTGTTCCCCTCCATGGGCTCCCTGGCCACCCTCCAGCCACAGGGGTCTGCTTTCAGCTCCCCATTACTCCTGATCCTCTGGAGTCTGAGGCTTTGCATATTCTGTTCCTTCTGCTCAGCACCCCCTTCCCTGCACTCCCCCTGTGTGATTTCCTTCACGCTCCAAGCTAAGCTTGGATGCCACTTCTTCCAGGAAGTCCTTCCCCATGTGCAGGGTCCCAAGTTTCCTCTGGGGTCACACATGCCCTGATCTCTCCCCCTCCCACACAGCACAGATCGGCCTGTGCTGTCTCCACCACCAACCTCTAAGCACCTCCTTGTTCATGGCTGGGGCTTTGGTCCAGGGCCTGGCACCACACAGAAGGTGCTTACTTAATAACTGCTTCCTGAACAGGGTAGAGAAAGGCTCCGGAAGGTGAGACACCCCCCCATGCTGGGACAGCCCCCCATTCCCCTTTCTCCTCACCTGCCTAAGGACAGCCCACAGCTTCTCTCTGTCCCTTGAGCTTCAATGGTGAACAGCACATGGACGCTGGGCTCGGCCTCCCCAAGGGCCCCGAGGCGGCTGGACAGTGGAGGCAGCAGTGGGGTCCCCGAGAATCGTCTCCGAATGGCGCCGCCGCTGAGGGGACCCGCCAGGGCCAAGCCAGGATCGGCTGGCTCCCGGACCCGCTGCGGAGATATGGAAGAGTGAGCAAGTCCCAAGTGTGGGACCTCGCGGGGACCCAGGGGACTGTGAGGCTTTGTGGAGTGGCCCAGCGAACTGTATGGCCATCCCACTCCTCACCGAGTGAACTGACCCCTCCAAACCCCCACTTTGGCATCCATGGATCTCAACCTTGGGGGATACTTGGTTTTTGGGTACTGAGAACTGAACCCGGGGGCTTTCTACCTCAAAGCTACACCCCAAGTCCCTTTTAGGTTTTTTTGTTTGTTTGTTTCTTGTGGTACTGGGGATTGAACCCAGGGGCACTCTATCTCTGAGATACACCTCCAGCCCTATTTTTTAATTCTTTCTTTCTTTTTTTTTTTTGCGATACTGGGGATTGAACCCAGGGGTGTTCTACCTCCGCGCTACACCCCCGGCCCTATTTTTTATACTTTATTTTGAAACCGGGTCTCATGAAGTTGTGGAGGGCCTCACTAAGTAGAGAAAGAGGGAGAGAGAGAGAGAGAGACAGAGAGAGAGAACTGAGGTTGGCCGCAAACCCGGATCCTCTGGTCTCCGCCTCCCAAAGTACTAGGATTACAAGCGTGCGCCACCACGCCCAGCTTAATACTTTATTTTTTTTTTATTTTTTTGCGGTACCAGGGATTGAACTCAGTGGCGTTCTACCTCTGAGCTACACCCCTGGCCCTATTTTTTTATTCTTTATTTGAAACCGGGTCTTGCGAAGTTGCAGAGGGCCTCACTATGTAGCTGAGGCTGGCCGCAAACCTGGATCCTCCCGTCTCCGCCTCCCAAGTACTGGGATTACAAGTGTGCGCCACCACGCCCAGCCCCGTTTAGTTTTTTTATTTTATTATTTATTTATTTATTTATTTATTTATTTATTTATTTTTTGCGGTACCAGGGATTGAACACAGGAGCTTTCTACCTCCGCGCTACGCCCCCGGCCCTATATTTTTTATGCTTTATTTTTGAAACCGGGTCTCACGAAGTTGCAGAGGGCCTCACTAGGGGAAGAGAGAGAGAGAGAGAGAGAGAGAGAGAGAGAGAGAGAGAGGAGAGAGGAGAGAGGAGAGAGGAGAGAGGAGAGAGAGAGATTGATCGATCGATCGCACGCGCATGCGCGCTGAGGTTGGCCACGAACCCGGATCCTCTGGTCTCCGCCTCCCAATTTTATACTTTATTTTAAAA